>OMLF01038108.1:0-11029 GCA_900302615.1 Holocentrus rufus | reverse complement strand
GCCCTGCCTTACCATAGCAACACCCCGGGCGACCATTACCTGGGAAACACCAGACCTGTCACAGCTGAGGGTGACGGGTCAGCCGCGTATCTATGGCAACCGTTACCTAAGCGCTCAGGGTTCCCTGCTGATTCAGAACCCGACGAGCAGGGATACAGGATTTTACAGATGCACAGCCAAGAACGTTATAGGAGCTGACACCAAGGCTACTTACCTGCATGTTATGTAATGGAGTGATGTGAACACGTAGCTCGCCAAGACACATGCACACACACACGCACACACACACACACACACACACACACACACATGCATGGACAAAGACTGTTCTATTACTGGTGAATGACTTCCTATGCTATTAATAGGATGTATTCCTCATGCCCAAAGGAACTGCAAAGCTCAGTGCAGGAGATACTGTTGAACCAAAGAAAAGACTCAACTAATATATGTCTCATATACTGTACGTCTCTTTTAATGTATGTCTTTTGTTACTGTTTTTGTATTACGAGTTGCAAGATGCTCTGCAGATTCTGTGGATGGACTCGGGATTTCTTTAATGAAGCATATCAGATGGTTTTATGTTGCTGATTGTATATTTTACCTGTCGTGCCTTATGATGCCTTGTATATGGGCCGATAAACAGTTTTTAAATGGTGCTCATGTCAAAGTACAGCACTCAAACACAACGCACAGCGCATTTTAGACTGCAGCACAAATCGTTATGTTGCAGTACAGGCTGGACTGGTACATGTGCTGTTTCTGGAGGCATGCTGAAGTGTGATGCAGCAAAAGGGGCAATACCTTGAGTGACCGAAATGCCCACAACTGTACTGATGGACTATTTCAGGGAACAAAAGCTGCAGCTGCTGTTGTGGTATGTAAGTCCAAGTAATCATAACAAATTCTCTAACACGCGAATAACCTGTTCTCTTTAAAATGGTATATTTTTCTACAGCACTGGTTTTCAGACTTTTTCTTTGGGGACCTGCATTTTTACATATTTTCTCTAATGATGCCAACTAATTTTGCCGGGTATTGATTGTCATATTTAACTGCATCCTCTGTTTCCTTGCCTTTCAAAGACTTTCAATAGGGCTGGGTGATATAGACAAAATCAACTTAATATCACGCTAATCTTATGAGATTATTTCTATATTGATATATAACAATATCTGCTAACATATCACTGTTGTCACATGAAAACATTGTAAACCCAATTTTGAAAATTTTCAGGCTTTCACTTGAATTGCAGGATAACAGCTCTTCTGTGGGTTGCGGAAATTCTTTCATCCTTGGGTTTAGAAACCTTTTCAAATCCCACTGGACTAACTCAATAATGCATGTCAGTCAATTTAAAAGCAAGGCTGTTTTTCTTGGCTCCTGAAAAGTTGACATTTTGGAAATACCAGGTTGTCACCCAAAGATGACAAATTGATGTTCATTGCATTGAATTGCATAGTAATATAACATGATAAAACTCTATTTTAAGTAATATTCCATTGCTTTTCAGTAAGAAATGTGATCATTAATTTAGACAAATACTGAATATCATGATTTCATCATCATATGATTCTATTGCAAGATGATAAACACTAATATTGAGTTAGGTGGTACTGTAGCCCATAGTGATGGTCTCTTAGGTAAAGACACTGGTCCTGGCTGTCCCACCAAATCTGCTTGCTTTGCAGCATCGCATCTGGCAGAACATTACTTCTCTACACTTGTTTCTCATTAGATTTGCAAACAATTGGTAGCCTTGCTGGATGTCTACCAACCCAGTCGCATAGAACCAATTTTGTTTCTAATTAAACAAACATAATTAATGTCAACTGATATGTGACTAATGACCACATTCATCATGAGAACATGCAACAGTGCTGTCACCACAGCAGACTGACGTTACCGTGTTTTAGGCATTCATGCTTTTAACACTAACCACAACAGTGGACACCACATGGCATCACATATGGAGACACTACACAACTGTCTACCATTGCCCATATGTTACATATGTCATCATGTGACATCATCACACAGTACAATCCTGTGTGTTTGGATATATTTATGAAATAATCTTGTATTTGATACATGAACATCTGTATTCTGCATGTGGTACATAGGATCACTGTGGATGCCTTTGGATGTCATCATGAAAGTACACTGAGATTTAAAACTTCAATTTTATCTTAAAATATTTTTGGGTTCAAATTAATGGTAAAATTATATACAGACAAGAACATTGGATTTTGTTAGTTGATCTGTAGTGTAAATGTAGCCTGTGTTTAAATAGCAGCTATACTGTGCTTCTTGCAATACACCTTTCAGTGACTTTGAGAAGGATGTGATAAAGGAAAGCTTTAACATCTTGACACACCCACTCGCTTTCAACATCGGTTTCTCCAGAAGTAATTGGGAACCCATTTATTCTTGCTATGATCCATGCTTGGGTTCTAGCCCAGACAAACACTGTCCCACCACCATCCATCACAAGCACCAAACAGAGCATCTTATTTACATCACCGGGGGCCGAACTCAATCCAGTGCAAAGCTTTCACATAAACACAGCATCAGCCAACTCTTTGAAAAGTGATATTTCTGATTATTTTGATATTGAAGTTTGTGTGTGATTCCACAGCCTGCCCTAAGCTCATGTATTAAGTGAGAGGCTCATACAAATCCTGTTTCCATAACCTCTTCTTTGATGTTTTCATGTTGTCCTTAAATTATTTGTCTTGTAAAGACTCTGTTGTAAGACACAGATGATTTGTGCTTCATAAAGGGAGAGATTATTATTATTATTATGAGTTTGGTGATATTATGATGAGTTTGATGTATAATGTCTCACTAGCCATTGATGAATGCTTGCTATATTTTTATCAACACCTTCATTTTATAAATAAATACGGAAAATAATGGTGAGCGTGTATACTCTGTAAAATGTCAACCGCTGAGTTTGAGCTTTGTTTAAAAATAGAGATGGAGAGAGAGTGTGAGAGTGTGTGTACAGTATGTGAGTGAAAGAAGAAAGTGTAAAGTGGGAGTGTAAGAGCGAGGAAGGAAACTTTTTCTAGAGTTTATTATGAGAACAGAAACCCCTTATCCCCTACTTCAGCTGTCAAACCAGGAAATGGGGTCTTAACTTTAGATGAGACACATGTTGATGACATCATATCCCCCTCCCTGGGAAATGCAATAAAACTCACAGCAACATTCAGTGCCAGCATAGCAAGTATACACACCACCCTGAGCTCACACCTGCCAAGTGCTTTTTACATTGTATTATTCTGAGTCCAGGACTATCCTTACTCCTTTAGGCTAAGGGTAGTCACCCGGCTAATGCAGAACTTTTCCCCTGTCTGCCTGCTAGCCCAGGGCAACATTTTATAATATTATTGTTCATGATACAAAGTAGCTCACCTTGCTCCGGGGCTAGTTCTGGCCTAAAATCAGGGTTCGTGCTGTTTGGAATAAGTTGGTGTAAAACCCATGTTAGCAGAGAGTTAAAACATGCTGTTAGTACTGGACTAATAGCTCGTGCATCTCTGCAAGTATTCGTCCAATCAGTTGAAACCTTTGGAGGTCCTCAATCTCAACCCCTTTGAATGAAGTTGAATTAGTGAAATGGTCAAGAAATTTAAATAAGCCATGCATGACCAATGCAAAATTTAGGCTGTAAGAAGAATATGCATACAGTATAAGCATGGCTGCGTGTTAAAAACATTGCCTTTAAGTAAAATGTAAAGTTTATCAACTGTTGTGTTCAAGTGCTGCATCCTGCAGAAGGTACAGAGCAGCATGCAGGATGCTGCTTTGTGCAGGCCTAATTAGTTCAATTGTTTTGCGTGTCTCCCTTTGATATTTTGATTGGTTGATAATTTGCATCTCTTTATAGTGCTGGAGCACTTTCAACCACATTGTAGATGTGGTACACTTTACACATATTTTGTGGACACACGTATGTGATTCATTTGGATTGGTTGCAAATATGTAGCAATAGCCTTGCATTAGGAGTATACAGCTAGCATGGTTAGCAATCAAAGCTATTGTGGTCTTACCACTTCTGTCATGTCTTCTATGCATCACCTCCTGGCAACCACAGTACATGCGTAAGCCTCATTGTCAGATGTCTGTACACATAAGTGATGCATTAACAGATCAGTCATGCCAATTCTTTCTGGTAAGTCATTTACAAACCACATTTGATAACCATAGGATTTATAAACCTTTTCTTGACAGTGACCTAAATTTGAGCAATGTGTGCATCACCACTGTAATGAAACATGAATCCAATCATGTACACTGGTATCTTTTATAATTCAGTAATTAAACCATAGATTCAGGGTATAGTACATGAAAAGGTCTTTAAAACAACATTTAGGCCGTATGATTCAAGCGTCTCTTTGAAGCCAATACAAAATGATTCTTTTTGTCAGGTTGTCAGGTGTTCAGTGGTTACGCTGGTATTAATACTGCTGCCAGTACTCATTATCTTACATATATCAGCTACCTGCAGCTTTCAATGATGATATAAATAAATCACTCCTGCTCTACCTGATGTATCAGCAGCACTTTGTAATACAAAAGCAGACCCTGTTGCTACATCTGCTCACATTTTAGTCGCACACATCAGTGGTGTCACCACAGATTAGCTCGCCAGCCGTATTTGGCATATCAACCAGACACATGTCACAGTCCGCCCAACTTTCATGTTCGGACAAAGTCAAAAGACTGAGACAGCAGCGAGGCATCTGTTTCTGCGTGTGTGTGGATTTGTTTGTCTGTGCTTAAATGTAAAACAGGCAGACCAACTTCTTGCATTTTATTGAACAAAAATCCTGTTGTGGATGCAGGGAGAGAGCAGGGAGGGCTGCATAAATTGATCACAGTCCAGACAGCTCCCCGGCCAGGAAAAGAACCTGATTATCTTTTGCAGTGAACCCCACTCCGAGATGGAGGATTTCTTTCGCAAAATACCCTGCTACTGATTATCTGCACAAATTGTAATCAGTAACGTAATCACCGGATTACTCACATTCAATGATGTAATTTATTCAGTGATGAAAGCCCCGGACCACCCACTGAGAGGCCTCAGACTGATCTTTACTGCACAACAGCTACATGCTATGGAGTGAAAAACATATTCGGCCTCCATGCTTCATCAGGTTTGCCCATTATGAATGTGTTGTTCCGTGTATTTTTTAAATTTTACCACTCTAAAGGAAAATTAATTAAGTGAAATTATGAAAAGGGTCTTTCAGCGTGGATTAATAACGACTATATAGTTGGAAATAATTGAATAATTATTGCTACATGAAGCAGCATCTGGGAAAAGCACGACTGTGAACACGGCATTTACACCTATGGTGCCAGTAATGAGATTTGCTTAAGTCTTTAATTCTATTAACCCTAAACTGGGGTGTGAAGTTAAAAGAAAAGCTATTCTAAATAAACGCGACAGTCACGATCTACAACTGTTATCTGTTATTTCACTTTTGTAAATTAATGCCTGTATCATGTTGTATTTAGAAAAAAATCCTTCATATTTCTCCCAGTATTTATCGATAGCAGAGTGATTGTTTTTCTTTGATGCATTCTCATGAAGATCCTCCTGTGCAGGACAACAAGGTGGTGATAAAAGAGAAATGAAGGTGGTCAGCCAGTAAGACAACAACCATCCATGGTGAGTGTGTGAGAATTATTTGGAACTTGTAAGTCATAACCTGGGCCTCAGTCAGCTGCTGCGATATAGATTTCTCAGATGTGACTCAATGGGAATCCAGATGGTGATTTAACAGACGGGGAATCAAGAAGAGACACAACATCACACACACACACACCTCCGTCCTTTTTGTGTATGGCAGAACAGACCTGAGTCCCCTAACAATAGCCGCGAAAGAAAAGTCTTGAAAGAAGACAAGACCAAACAAAAACCATATCTGTCAGCATCCCACATTCAAAACACATCTCATCACACATACTTCACCCGGTGATATCACCTCCCACAGCCGGCTGTGCTGCCACTGTCCCACTAGCCTATTTGTGACGGGCTGAAAAATGCTGAATTTATTCTTTTCCCAGTGCCGTGCTGTTGTTGAGTCAAAATGAAACCATGAGGAACACTGACCAGCCCCAAAATGCTGAAAACAGAAGGGCTGTGTCTCGCGTCCCATTTTCAGCTGTTTTGCAACTGATTTTCAAGTGGAGCGGAGGAAACGCTTCATATAATGCAATCCTTTCCCACAGTGTGGGAGGAGAAGGTTGTGTGGGAAACGGCTTTGATGGTGGTTTAAAAGTTGAAATCTTTGACCTGCCGATAGTGAAATGCACTGTTTTATTGCACAACACTGAGTTATGGTGTGCTGATGGCTGGGATTGCTCTGGCCCCATCTTGAGAATGTTTTATGGAGGCTTCTTTGGGTTTACCCACCTTTTTTTTTTTTTTCCCCCTGACTCAAGAAGTACTTGTTCATGTGCAGGTTCATTTTAGCTCAGTTTAGCTTCAGTCCTGAGCAAAACAGCAGCCGAATACATTTGAATTGCTTGGTAAAGCAAAAACAGTGTCTGACTTTGGCTGATCTTGTCATCGGTGCTTGTGTTTACAGCCTTGATTCGCTAATGTTGCTCCTGATTGCTCCATGGGGATTGTGTAGGTTTATTTTTAGGTTGTTTTAGTGTCTCACAATATAGTTGAAGCAGGTTTAAACACTTAAAACCACATCAACAAGCCCAGAATGAACACTGAAATGGTTAAAAATCGATTTGACTGAGTTCCATTCAGTTCAATTCAACTCACACAATTATACGTATAATTATGTGTCTAATAATACATTGCAGTCTCTTGATGAGAAGCTAGGTATCAACACTGGACTATCCAACAAAGCAGCCATTAAAACTAAATTCTATATGTTTAAATAAACTTAATCTCATCTATAAAAATGAGTTGTGTAAAAGCAATAAAACACGTCCCTGCCTGTTTCAACAGACCCAAGGATTACAGTTTTATTAGCTGTAGAAACTGACCCTGTCAGGTGTGATCAGTGGCTCACTGGTGGAATACATGTTGTCCATCTGGTATCTATTGACTTTGTTTCGTGGTTGTTAATACATTTCTGCTGTTGTTTTTTTTTTTTTCATATTCCTTGTACTTGCGTACGAGCCTCACAAGTGTCTATGTCATTCTGACAGACCAGAAGCCGAAGGGGATCTTGGAAAATAGAGTCAAATGTAAATGAGGATTAGAACACAGTTCCACTTAAAGATATATATAACCATTAAAAATATAAGCATACCAAAATACCAAAAGCTCATCACCAAAGAATCTCAGAAAAATATGTACTGATTAAACCAAACAGAAACTGAGGGGAAGAGGGGGGGATGAGATGACCTCTGACCAGCTGAGCCCCGCTCAGGACTGCTGAGTTCAACCCGGTTCATGTCAGCCTTAATTTGGATTTAACCAAAAGTCAGTGACCTCAGCTTCACGTTTTGGCACCAGGGGAGAGAAATGAGTAAAGTATCCCACTTGAAATACTGCTGAGAGCAGATTTAGGGTGTGTGTGTGTGTGTGTGTGTGTGTGAATACAGTAGGTCAGCTGCAGGAGTGTGCTTGTGTGGGTTTGTAATGCACATGCTCTTCTTTATGGAGGGATGAGCATTTGTGCATGTGCTTTATGTCTGCATGTGTGCTTGTATGTGCATGTGTTTTTTGTTCATACATGTGTGGCTTCAAGCTTGTGTATGTGCATTCACCTGTGTGTGTGTGTGTGTGTGTGTGTGTGTGTGTGGACATATGTATCTGTCTGTCTGTTAGGGCGTGTTGGTCAGCTGTTATTGATGCTGTCATGTTAGGGTGTCTCCTTTCTCAGGAGAAAAGGCTGACTCATGGGCTCACTGGCTGGCCTACTTTTACTGGAACTGGAAACTAGATCACTGAGGGACACACACACACACACACATACACACACACACATCAAATATTAGATACACATATACTGTATATACCATAAAACAATGGACAAATGCATTCTGGAGCACAAAAATATCGCAGACGTGCACATGAGCACACACTCTTCAAAAGAAATGCCAGTGACAAACACACACACACACACACACACAGAGAGAGAGAGAGAGAGAGAGAGAGAGAGAGAGACCCAAATAGATAATGCCAAGACACACAAACCTTGTCCAGGTGCAGGGAACAAAAGTCTCAGTTAAATGATGCAATGACAGATGAGTCTGTGTCTGTCACTGTTTGGTTGATTTGGCTGAGCAGTGTGTGTGAGGAGTGTGTGAGGACTGTCAGTTTCAATGGCCTGGCTGGCCCCGCCCCCGCTGTGAGGACTGTCAGCAGGTCACCGCAGTGGAAATATTTGTTTGGCTTGACTGAGCAACAGTCAAACCAAACAATCCAACCTTGAACAAAATTCACGTCTTCCTTCTGATCTCAGATGGTTGAGTCGAATTTCATGATCAAAACATCTCAAGTTAGAGCCTTGACTCCCCGGCGTCCAACTTGTCAGATTATCGAACGAATTCACCAAACTAGAAATGCGAATCAAGGCAGATTTTCCTCTTGGTCTGCCGATGCATCTCCAGCTAGACTTTAAAACAACAAATATCTCGCCAGCAGACAAAGATCAGAGGACCAGTCTGAGAGGTAATGATGCAATCCTTCAACACTGTGGGCTGTTTTTCTCAAAGCCATGTTGGCATGAGCTTGACTGTTATTTTTTATTTTACTCCTATTTGCTATTTTACAGAAAACTAATGACGATTCCCTGAGAGCAGATCCTACATTTCGATTATCACCAACATTGCTATTACTGTTATTTCTTGCTGTACAGAAGACAAATATTATTCCCTTACATTTCAACTCTAAAGACGATAAAAATGAATTGCAGGGTTATTTTATCATTACTATATCATGGCATTTTCACACACTCCAAAATACGCAGCTGTTTCCAAACCATGTGATCAACTCTACGTAAAGAAATGCAAATATAAGAAACATCAGTGGCTAAAGAGCTTGAAGACACAATGACGGGAAAAAGTGTCACTTCATCGTGTATTTTTGCACCATTGAAAGGAAATAAATGCAAGGATTTTTTTGCCCCATCAACAATCCATAGCTTGGCATCCTAACGCCTTAATATACAACTATGTGCTCTAACAAAAAGAGCGAGGAATGCATTTTCCCATGATGTGAGACGACACATGATGGAGCTGCAACTAGAAACTGTTAAACCATAAGGTGTTGCCCTCGGGAGTGGATGGGTGTGCATTTGCCATTAAGTTGTAATACCTGGGTTCATTCAGCTCCAACATGGCAAAAATTCATTAATTTTAATCTTTAATCTTACAGTAATTAAGTATGACCTGTTTACTGGAACTTTATCTTTGCGTGGCCTTTGTGGCAAACAGGTGAAAGCAGCAGGTCCAATTTGTGCGATTGTCGCATAATCATTTCATGGTGGAGGAACTCATTATTTACGTAATTCACGTCCGCCACATGTAAGCTGCATTTCAGAGTTTGTGCTCATTTTTACCAAATTTTATGGGACTGTATTGCCAAAAGCCGGGATCAGAGATTCTTTTATGTCCCTTGTAATATTTTTTCATCAAGGAAACCTGTTTGGTATTAGCTGATGATAATGACAGGGGTGAATACGCATTTTGAAAGCAGATAATGTTACAGGTCCGTTCATGGAGTCACGTCGAGGTGCTTTGGGGGAAAATCCCAGCACTAGTGAAAGACCCAGACACTTTCCCCTCCCAATAAATTCAGGCAGAAACAGGCAGAAAGGAAAACGGAGATTTATGGAGAGAACAGTGCCTGGGAATATTGCAAAGCAAAGTGTTCCTATTGTCATTATAACTCAGGGATTTAGAGGAGTCCTTAAACTTTTACCAAATTGAATAAATTTTCTGTCACGCAGTCATCCAAGCCCATTAAAACAAACAACTCTACTTTTATTTTGTGGGAGAACACCAAGAAACAAACCATTTTTGGCCCTGATTCACGGCTTAAGAGTCACTTTTGTATTGACAGAGAGTTCATATTGAAAATGTGCATCTCACACCCAAAGATACACAAGCAGCAAGAGGAGTGCACTCACACACACGCACATATATACACACTTTACATGCATCCCCCACCACCACCACACATAAACACACAGAGAAAACACACAAATTGCCCACAACACACACACAAGCTCAGACACACGCACCCGCCGACACACCCTCATTAGATAATGAGACATTTCCCATTTTCCAGCAGGTGAGCACGCCGCAGGTTATCTTGTCTGGAAAAAATTAGCGGATGATGGCAGGAGAGGAAATAAAGGAACGAGGAACGCATGGATAAACAGACAAGCACAGGGAGAATTAGCAAAGCAATAAATGGGCAGATGTAACTTTATTATACGAGAAACAAACATCGCTGATTTATAAGCATCTTGGGAGGGCGGGGGGTGCGTGAGAATAGAGAAACAATATTCTGAAAAGATGGATGGATGCATGGATGGATGGATATCTCTCTCTTTAAAGGGAGCGAAGAAACAAAGGAGAGAGTCAATTCTCTGTTCTAGGTGGGCGACTGGCGGGCTGAGCGACCAACAGGATGAATGAAAGACAAGATAAGTGAGGATGACAAGAGTGGCAGAAAGAGGAGAGGAAGAAGGCGGCGGAGGGACAAAGGGGAATAATGAGCGAGCGGAGAGGAACAGATATTATGGCGGCTTCAAACAGCCGTGATTTACAAGTGTGTTTGGATGCCGCTTCATGAATGACGCCGTTGACGAGGAGAGACAAACAATACTTGTCCGGTCTCTCTGGAAGTCATTATAGCGCTGACACTGCCGGTGCTGTTTATCCCATAAAGCACGGAGAGAAAGAGAAAAATAGTGTGAGAAAAAAAAAAAAAAAAAAAAAAGTGAAAAAAAAAAAAAAAAAAAAGAACAGATAAAGACTGAAACAGGCCGAGAATCAAGAGCGAGCAAAAGAGGACGGAGAGGGGGGGAAAGAAAAG
>OMLF01038107.1:2491-13916 GCA_900302615.1 Holocentrus rufus | reverse complement strand
TTTAAAAAAATGAAAAAATGAATAAATAAGTAAATAAATAAAAAAATAAAAAGAGGAAATTAGGGGCATGACTCACCTAATCTACTTTACACTAGTCTATGCAATTAGCTATTCATACAACTGATGCTCATAGGGGGGCGGTGATTGGATAATTTCAGCCGTGGCCATCCACACACGTTTTATTCAGTTGCTTCTGCTGTTGTTTCAGATCTAGAATCTGTAAGCGTGCCTTCTACTGGTGATTACAGAGTAGCAGTCAATATATGGGACAAGGGAGGTCCCATATGCGACAAACCAATTTAGCCGAATATAGGACGTCCCGGCTAATATGGGGCAGTTGGCAACCCTAACATATACCCATAAAATAAGTAAAGAATATTGTAATGCTGCACAGCCCGCTTAAATAACTACCACTGGTATATAGGAGCAGATAAAATTTTTCTCATGTTGGGTTGTTTGTTTTGGCAAGGAAGTATTCTTACATCGATATAAGCTGGTCTAAAGACAAAATGAATCTCTCCTAATTTTATAGCATTTACAATTTTTCATCAGTTTAAGTAAATTCAGGCCAAGTCAACTTTAACAAAATGTAGAATACTGCAATCTTTTGTGTACAGTCCTTTACTTGCCTGCATCTTCAGCCTGAATATTGCATACTGTAGCACAGATAAAGACCTTACTTAAATTATACTTTTAAGACTAGTTTTAGATAAAATACGAATATTACACGATGCATTTTATCAGCCCTGCAATGCCCCTGTCGCCCTCTCCCTCCTCTCCTTGGAGGCTTTCAGGCGTGCATACTGCGCAGTTTCAAACCAGAATGGCGCCAACAAAATGCAAGTCTGAAAAACAGAAACGAAAACAAAACCAAAGAAAAGAAATGAACGTTCAAGGCAGCATGCCACCCAGTTTTTCGCAAGCAAAGGTGAGTCATGTATTACTGTTGTCAAAAGTCGGAACTGCTAGCAGTTGAGCTTTCATAGACTTATGCTAGCAAACAAACATTGTCAATTAGATTATGTGACAGAGCTGTCGAAATAAACCTTTCCACATTTTATTGTCTTTTCGTTTCCCCCTCATAAATATAAACAATGTGACATACGTAAGTTTTTATGTTAAAATGTCATGTTTTCTGTACCACTGTAACCTAAGCCGGAAGTAACGTTATAGTAGAGGACGAACCAAAAATATTTCCACACGCTCTTTTTATATATCTATGTTCCACACTCAATGAAGTGATTTAATGTACGTGAAATGAAACACGTACATGAAAATACATGAAACATTTGAGTGGGCTATAGTATGCCAGCAAAACGACATTTGAGTTATGTTTGGACAGCCAAAATGCAAAGCTCTAAGCAAACATTTTGCAAATGTTCAAAATTACAGCCATAGCTAAGAGTTGGGTTTTTCCTGTTGTTGCCCCTGGTGGTGGGATGCACATGGTCTTCGCAAAGACCATGTCTCAAATCCACCACATCAAACATACAAGTGTGGAAAAGAGAGGTTTGTGCTCCACAAAGTTGCGTTTGAACCTATAGGATGCAGGAAGAGGCACTACCGATGTTTGATTTAGTTGCTGAGTTTCAATACCGTGTAATCAAATAATATTAATTTTTCTGAAGAGAATTCAGAAAAGCACTTTGCATCAATGCAAATACAGATAGACACAATACCGAGTGGTTTCCCTCCAGGCAGCCAAAATTGAAGGATTTTGCACGAGCGTGCTTCATATGGCAGTGGTGGCTCATATTAGGAGGACAAGAGGGTAATCAACTCCAGGCCGTCAGTGTCTTTATAAAACAATAATACTGCAACAGTCCTCACGGGATATAGTATACCATTGTTAGGTTAGAATTCACTGTAGACATAGGGCCCATCAATCTATCAAAATCTTTTCATGCTTTCCAATTCATTTCCCTTCTCTTATCCTGCAGCAAGCATAACACAAAGCAAGTGGCTCTGCTCCTACTGCAGCTCCATGGGCCAAAGGGAATCACAGGGGATTCCCTGGAGACTGAGGTCATGTTTGGGTCCATACTAGAGTAAGAACCCAATCAGCCGGTCACAATAAACCACCCAGAGTCAAATATCCCCAGTATAGTTGGATAATTTGGAGTTTGGGTGGCTTTCAAACATTTTCTTCTCTTAATGGCACTGGGAGATGATTGAAAATGCTATAGGCAAAACTAGGGACATTTTAAAAATGGCAGCTTTTTAAATTTCTAGCATATAGTTCAAGTCCCTCATTTCCAAAAAGCCAAGTCTTTTATTCTATAGAAAGTGAAGCAAAGCTGGTGTAATTATCTTTAGGTCAAGATGGGATTATAAAGACAGCTTCTTACAGTGAGTCCAATCTCAAGTGCCACTTCTGTGCCCCCTTTCCCCTAAAGACTTCATGCACGGACCTAGTTGGATTTAAAAGCATGAGATTGGTATGCTCATGTGCTTCTACAGGCCTTTGCTTTTAAATCCATGTCTGGTTTAGGACAAGTGTACACTTCAGGGACAAGGATAGAGAAGTTAGATGATGGTTAGGACCTAGGTTGTTGGTGCAGTTTCTTTTTTGTCAAATGCAGAGTTTAATTGGAATCAGAAAATTCAAACTTTTGGCAGGGAATGCCACGTATATATCTACTCTATACAAAAGTAATGATAGAAATTCATCATTTTCATCACTAAACTACGAATTTGGTTAATTTTCTGACTCCATATTTAAATGAGTCCCTCATTGTGGTTCTAAATGTATTTTGACTCAAAATTTTGTTAACAGATTGGAAAGACGTACTCTGAGTGTCTGGCTTCTGTGGAAAAGCTCTGATCGATGTCCGAGAGTTCAACACTTCCCAGACCGGGGACCTGAGGCCTGGAAGGAAAGGTGTGGCACACTACACCACAGTTCAGCCTGCTCTTATCACATCTCATCAGCCTATTAAGCCAGCGGTCCATAAAACTGTCTCCAGTGTGATATGCCATCATCACATCACACCCTAATTTTCTTGAACAACACCTTACAGTTGAGCGATCATGCTTTGCAATGCATAACTGGAGTGCAACGGTGAATTAGGCACTGGGGGACACCTCCAACTCTTTCCGCTTATTAAACTGCAACTATAGTTTCAGAACTTTGCTGTGCCAGTCCAAGCATGGAAGAACCTTTCTCTTAACAGCAAAGTGTGGCACACTCTTTTTTTGGTCTCTTTACAAAGTTCATATCAAGTTCTTTATTTATTCAACGACTCCAGCTCATAAGTAGATGACATATGGCAAGTTAAATTGCATGCATGCATATGTGCTGTATGCTTCTGTCTATGTGCATTCTTGTATTTGCACAATATGCAAGCGAGTTACAGAATGTATGAGAATAATATTGAATTTAGGTAATTAGGAACCGTGTGTATATGTGTGTGCACACATCTGTCTGTCTCTATGTTTGCAAGTGCAGAGAAAATGCAAAATTACTCCCCTAGCTGTCTCCTGCGTCTCCCCCTGGGCCCCCAACCTTCCTAGGCTGAACAGATAAAGGCGGCCTGGCTCCTTCCCAAGGTCCAGCCTGGTTAACAAGCAGCAGAATAAACGCCAGCCAGCTAAATTGTATGTAACTTTTTAGTTCACATAAATAGTGTGGCCATTATTGATTTTTTGTCTCTGCCTTCAGCTTGGCAAACACTAATGGCATTGGTCAATAAAAAAACATGAAGTGGAAGTTCTCAATCCCCCTCCTCCCTGTGTTGACCACATCCCTAAAAATAGCCATTCAGCCTTCTTCAGAGGCTGGTAAGCTAGCGCTGTGACAGCCCAGTACTCTTATTCAATAAGAGCTGCTAAACTTGTGTGTTTGTTTCCTCACTACAGATGTAAGCAAGCTTACATGCTGAGCCATCTGCCAGACACATGTACTCTGACTCCTGTCCCTGCCAACTCCCATTCAGATAGCCAGCTAGATTCAGTGAATACCCTGCCTCTCCCAATCAATAAATATACTTTATAAGATGAAGAACAGAGCCCAAAATAACGCTGCCTTGCATGCAGAGATCGAAAAGGAACAGCAGTTTGGTAACAAGACCAAAGGTATCTTGCAGGGCACTCTGGGAATGCTTGAAAGAATTACATTCACATTTCAAAAGAACATATTTACAATAACAAATGCCCTGTGTCTGTGTAGCTACCACCCACTGTTTTATTGACTGGTAATGTCAATGTGTACCCCTGCCTGCTGCTGTCTCTCGCGCTACACTTGCACTTATTGAACTTTGCAGAAAGAAATTTCATGAGAACAGTTCAATAGTACTGAAATCATCCACTAATTCCATCCAGTGAAAACAGACACATTGTGCATAGCAGGTCTCTCCAAGCTTATCAATCCTGAACCTTTGTGCAGGGTTGAACATTGTTGATTTCTGGCCATCTGTTTCTACACACACATACACACAGCCTCTACAGGTATAGTGCTGGAACCAGAGCAATGGAACCAATTGACGGCAATTCTCTCAGACATTGACGCAGCCATCCGTAAGTTGTATATGTAGGAGGGAACCCCCCATGGTGCTGCTCCTCCACAGCAGCAGAAGCAGCAGCAGCCAAGACAACCCAGCGGTATTGATTCACCTTGCAGCCTCGAGACTGTTGTCACAGACAGTATATCACTTTATTTAATCCACTGTTAAATAGGCTGTAATTAGAAATCTGTCCTGCAGATGTGTTCGGTTAAAGAATGGTTTGCAACCAAGTTGCAAGCCAAACTACCCAGTCCATTGCATTTTAGTTTTTCTGCAGTTAAGGTTTAATTTCAGTCAGGTTTAAATGATAATTTTATTTTGATGATGGATTTGGATCTGAGTGCTGTTGACAGTGCCTGTAAAGAGAAGCTAAACAATGCAAATAAAGCCTCTCATGGGGGATTAGTCTGCTTGCTGTTTGAAAAGTACTTACAATAAGTCTCCTAATTAAGCATGTTGTGCTTAATGTTTTGCTGGTCCCTTGACTCAATCTAATGACCGATTGCCAATAGCAATAGAATTTGCCTATAAATAGAGCACTTGCTACCAATAGCAGTTACAGCAAGAGCACCAAGTGGCACATAATATCTTTTAAAATTTAATTTCTCTTGTGTAAGTGGCGGAGTCCCATGTCAGCTATATATGTGCTTTTAATAATGATGTATACTTCATGATTATGATTACATGGATTTTGTAACTGAAACTTACTTGAAGTCTCTTTTAGCTATGCAGCAATTTTCATCAGCTGTTTAAGTCAGTGAATTATATGTTGGATACAGTTACAATGGGAATTGCTGCCCCTTTAAATTAAGAAAGCCCATTCTACAAGTTGCACATTTACTGTTGTGCTCTTAAACCCTCTGCATGCATGAGTAACTGCCAGACAAAGTCCATTTTGTCCATTTAACTTGACAGCAGACCAACAGAATGAGCCTCTTGTTGAATTCCAGAAGAGGGAGCAAGAAGCCTGTATTGATTAGTGTTATTGCAACTAGCGCTAACTAGGCAATGTGCGAGGGAAGCAGGGCTTTGTGAATGTGAGAAAGTAGGAGGCGGTACACTGTGGAATTGATAGCCTGGTTTCCTTTGCACTGGCTACCAGTGTAAGCTTGAAAGTAGTCATGAAGACTCACCTTGGCATTCCCAAAACATGCATATTGTTGCCAACAGGAATTAAATATTAGTTGAGCTGTGATTTTCAACAAATTTGTGCTCTAATTTTTTGGAAATGAGCCTGCAATTTCTGTTTACAATGCAATTCTCCATCTTAACAGGTCATTTAGTCTCCTGTTCAGTTTTAAAATCTTGCTTTTCTTAAAACAAGTGAAAAAAAAATCTGCCAGTGAAATGAGATGATCCCATTTTTTCCGATGCAGTTTCACTTGTTTCAGAAATTGTATAGCATAGCTAAATGTAATGAAACAAGGCAGAAAAAGTCAGATCAACCCACTAGCATCAAAAAATGAAAATTCTGGAAGCAAGTTAATGAGCATTAAAGGCAAATGGGATTATCTCACCCCACTAGTACTATTTCTTTTCACTTTGAAGAAAAACAAGATTTTAACACTGAATATAAATGACTTCTTAAGATGGAGATTTTGTTGCAATGCACATCATGTTGAGAAGTGGCTGTTGAAAGCCTCTATAAGAATGTCAACCTTCATTTGTGCAGAAGTGTGCAGCATGTAGTTTCTCTTTGGGTAGTGCATTAGGTCTCAGCAATTCAAATTCAGGGGCCCACACAGTGTTGGTGGTCAATGGCCTTAGTAACATTAATTCACAAGGTTGTTATTTGAACGACTAATGAATAAAGTTTGTATTTGCAGACTTGCTGTATGCTTTGGGTAGAAAAGTTAAGGTACCTTGTTTTCTAAATGGGAGTCAGATCCAACTTTGCAAAAATCCATGCTCATAAGCCTACAGTCCGTCCACTATCCCCTCAGCTGAAGTTCTTTACAAATGACTGTGGGTGTCGCTCCAGAGTGGCGAATATCGTTCATGTGCGCTTATTCTGCCACTATCAACCCCCTCTGCCTTGTACTGTGTGTGCGTGTGTGTTGTGTGTCGGATAGAAAGTCAGCCTGGTTTCCAGCTGAGTGCTTGCTCTCTCACAGTGTGTGTATGTGTGTGTGTGTGTTGTCATTATTATCCACTCTGCTCCCAGCTCAGAATGGCCAGATTCACTCAGACTGAAACAAGAAGGCAGCACCATCCACAGCAGCCCCAGCCCGCTCACTCCAGCCTGGTTTTCACCGGACCGGGGGCACCACCGACCCAACAACCACTATTACTTATCCCACATCAGCACCAGTACCCTCAGATCACATTTCCGAAACCCATGAACGGGTCAGAACCCATTTCCATTCATCCGGAGAGCGGCAACATGAAAGACCAAGATGCCATTAAGCTGTTTATCGGGCAGATACCGCGGAACTTGGAGGAAAAAGACCTGAAACCCCTGTTTGAACAGTTTGGGAAAATCCACGAACTGACAGTGCTTAAGGACCGATACACCGGCATGCACAAAGGTAACGTGTCCCCCCTCCAACGGCTACGAGGCCCATAATTGCCTATTATTAGTTGTGCATTTTTGAACAGAATAGTATTGCAATAGCCAGTCGGGAAATATGCGTGTTTTCCCATTGCCTGTTATGTCACTTTTAACATTTTGCGTAGGCTTAATCTTTCCAGATATTATTGCAACCTATCATTCCAAGCAGTTCAGAATAGCGTCTGCATGTTTTTATCTAACATGCATCATGTATCGGCCCATATGACTTTTGTTTTAAAAGCATAAGTTCCCATGCATTTTGACAACCTAGTATTTTTCAAAGCCAATGCACATTCCCATCGTAATTCCATGTTTGAATGCCTTTTTGGTTATCTTTGGGCTACCCAAAATACGCGCGTTACAGAAATTGGGGATGATTTTAGTATCAAGAATGATTGGGTGATAGGCGCACAAAACTGTATCCACCATTATGTTTTTTTATTTTGATGCAAATTGTGTTTTCTCAACGCGCTCTCAGAAGTGGGGCAGAGGCGCTCGGAAAGGATGCATTTTTAAACAGCCTTCCCTTGCCTGTCCCATCTTTTGCGGCATCATTTATTCATCCATATGCTTTCTTTAACATCTCCTCATGTGCGAATGGAGCGGGCTGCTCCCAAAGCCAAGACAACGAAATCAATTCCGTACCACAATGTCTCAAAATAGGGACGCAAGAACTGTCACAAGATGACGGACGTCGCCACTGCGCGAGCAGTGATGCTGCGCCGCTCCCGCTGAAATGGAAGGCTGGAGGGAGAGGGCGTAAATCCACACAGTTCACTATATACTGTGACAACTTGCACCTTCCATGCTGAAGTTGGCTAGCAAGGATATACTGTGTAGATCACAGCCTTGGTGGGAAATTCATTTCACTATATGTGGTACCCCTTACATTCAGTCACGCAATGTAGACGTCATCATCACCATTACACCATCATCATCATCATCATCATCATCATCATCATCATCACCACCGTCACCACACTTACCACCAACTTTGAGATAGGTTTCAGTAAAATAATCTCTTTAACCTATTGATAATTGTTTGGTGATGACAAATATTTTGTCAATATGTGATTGACTTGCATGCTTTTAAAGGCATATTCAAATTGGATAAAGAGCCTAACCTCTCCAGAATTGTATCCTTACACTTTAAAGGTATTGGTGAAAAAGAAAAGAAAAAAATCAGTTGCTATTACTAAAAGAGCGTTTTGCTATATTCATTTTGTTGATCAATGTGATCTGTTACATTATAATCAGAATTTACACATCGGATCACTGAACTTCATATAGTTGCTTGCAGCACCATATCCATTAATAAAAGGGAGTGACGCCACTATTGTTCAGACATTTTTTTTTTTTAAATAGCAGAATTCTGTTTACTTTGCATTTACATTGTGTTTTCTTGTTTGTGGTTTAGATGGAAATCCTCCTTTAGCCACAGTCTGGAAAAATTAGGCCTACTTCTAAATTCCTGATTTTCCTTTCAATTCCTCATCTTGATTTCCTGCAGAGCAGATGTTGTTATGTGATGGATGCTACAATACATGAGATAAGACTTTTATTGCAATGACATTTAGAAAAGACAAATGACAATCAGTGACAGTAATGTAAATGCCATTTGCAAAACACAGCATTATTATCACAGTATCACATCTTCTGTGACATATAGAAACACCATCACAATGAAATTTTCTAACATTACAAAGGTTATCCACCACCTCCATGAAACCTTGGCGAGGATGTATCAAAAATAGATTTTTTTTTTTTTTATGGTTTAGTCGTTAATTAACAGAGAGTGACATCTCTTGATTGATGCACTGCTTCACTGACTCAAACACAATGTTAAACATAAAAAAAATAAATAATTGAAAGCTTACAAGTGAGATGGTGATGAATTCAATTTGAGTAATATTTAAATGGACAAACACTCCCGTGATTGAAAATGAACCTTATTTTTATGTGTGTGGCATCACTGGTATTAGGTGGTAATTTACAATATTTGCTCTCGTATTCAAAATCCCTATAATTGCATTTGGCTAACAAGATGTTCAAACATTTAAAGGTCTAATATCAGACGTAATATTATATTATCCCTCTCTATGTTAAAGGCATATGCTGTTTTATGAAACCACATGCCTGTTCTAATCTGGCCGTATCAAATGCCATTGATTCTAGAGTTGATATTGTCAATATGTAGAGGGAAAGGAATTTTTCAGTAATCCTCATTTGGCAACATGTGTGTGTGTACATCTGTGTGCTTGTGTGAATGTGTGCGCATATGAGCACTAAAATGTCATTGCCTTGTGTTGCATAATGATTGCAGTATTTAGCTCTGAACTGACGGTTGCCTGATCACTGAAGTCAGGGCACAGACAGTTTAGGCACTTCGAGGCATTCGTGTTGAGAGAGAATGGAGCTTGCACAGATGAAATATATTGGCTAATAATAACCAAATATGGAGGACAAAAAAATCTTAGTTTATTCCTACAGTAGTCTGAAACTGTGTATTTAGTTTTTCACATTTAATATTTTTTGATCTTAAATTTTTTTTTATTGGTTTCTCATATTATCATTATCATCATCACCATCATCAATTCACTTCATCATTCTTACTCAACTTGTACTTGAGTACAGCAATTCACAAAAAATTTATTCATGAAATCCTTTAGTGAGATTTGCTGTTTGTATTCAGTCAAAGTCCTGTATGCTTGCTTCTACAGGTCCCTTGTCAGTTGTATTAAATTCAAAATTCATTATTCAAAAAGGAATGAAAAATAGCTAAGTGAAGCCTGATCCTTGAAAAGAAATGTCTCTTTTCTTTCTCTCTTTTTCTTTCTTTTCTTTTTTTTTTAACATGACCCTCTTTTTACCTTTAACAAAGTCATGAAAATGTTTTGGAAAAAAAGAGACATATTCTGCCTGTGGACTTTTATCTCCGCTGATATGACAGACAGCAGCCTTGTTGTTACCTTTTAGTTCCATCAAGTTTCATTACGTCTCAACAAGTCGCTTGTTGTTGCAAGACAAGAGATGCAAGTAAATATTTCAGAGGTTAATTGTAAAATATTCCTCTAACATACTTGTCAGACTTAATTCGCGATCTTATTCATTAACTTCCAGACAACTAATTTAGTTTAGTTAAGTATAGTTTAGTCAAATCAATTGGCTTAGAATGTAATAAATCCTCGCTGCACAATTAATAATAAGTAATCAAACCATAATATGTCAATGGTTTCTGATAGCTGATGGGGTTATTTTATAGTAAATTATCTTATTAAGCAGAAAGGATTATGAGTGTGGTCCTGATGGAATTAGAGTGGAGCGTCACCCTCAAAGAGGCACACTCAGACAGACACAGACATTGATGGACAGAGGGACAGATGCATGCACGCACGCACAAACACACACACACACACACACACACACACACACACACACACACACGCAAAACAGTTTCATCATACCATCTACTGTACATTCTTGGTGCAGTTCTTCTGTCGTTTTGATTTTCATTTCGTCCACTGTTTGTCGCCTTGTGTGTTTATTCTCTCTTCTTTTCTTATGCAACTTATTTTTTTCCCTTGGTAATCCATGAGGGAAAACATGGAATTAGTTTGTAAAGCGTGATAATAATGCATGGCCATAATAACTTGACTCAAGAGGATTAGCAAATGCATTGTCTGAAGCAGCAGTCTCTTGGGTGATCAGCTGGTTGCCTCCCTAAACAGTGGCTGCCTCTGCCAATTAAAAATGCAGTCTAGTCTCCCTCTTCAAATGATTAATTCTGCCCACACTGTCGATGGCCTGCCAATTATTGTCGCCCAATTGGTATTAATAGGTAGAGGATTTCCTGATGTTGAATTCATCACAGACTGTGAAAACTTCTCCCTTTAGCTCTAATTAGCTTTCACTTATAGCACATGCAGAACACACGTACGTGCACATTCATGCATGTACATATAAGGCTTTCGTCAGTAAATATTCCTCTTCTCATGCTGTGAAGTTTATTTTTATTCCGTTTTCTCACATTGTCAGATGGTTGACAGTTCTGCTTTAAGAAAAGAAGATGTGCACATGCAAAGCTGCCATTTTAAATCTGGAATTTCAAGGTTAAAGAAGGCTAAGAATTGGTGTGTTTGTCTGTGAAGATTTGTTCCTGAATAATTCTTCTGTTAGTTGAGATGGTGAAATTTTCCTGTCATATTATGCTTTTAAAAGGAAAGGAATCTACACAAGTATTGTTCAGAGAAAGAGGGAAAAGGAGAAGAAGGAAGACTTTTTTGCTTTTCTTTTTTTTTTTTTTTTTTTTTTTTTTTTTTTAAGGGTCACGGTCGTAATTAACATACTGCCGCTCAATCGGTCAAGGTTTGGG
>OMLF01038105.1:51294-97399 GCA_900302615.1 Holocentrus rufus | reverse complement strand
TCTCTGCCACATTTCTACAGTGTGACATTATAAATGAAAGAGGGGGGCAGAGAGAGAGAGAAAGAGTAACAGAGGAGGGGTGAGAGGCGTGAGTAATGGCCCATGGGTGGGCCGTGAGAGAATAGATGTACTGTAAGAGTCATGAACAGCTGGCTACTGGTCCCAGTCCCCCCCCCCAACATACTCAGTCCAAAGCAGCCCACCATTCCAGTGAACATCCCAGACAGACACAATGTCTATCTCTCTGTCCCACACTTCCACTTTATCTCACCATGTTTGCACTGGCCTGACTGTAACTTTGGAGTACAGGAATGCAGGAATACAATACAGCTTTTTTTTGTCCTCTTGGTCAGCTTAGCCATTAGATGATAAGAAAATGACAGCAAATTAATCCATGTGTCCCCAGTAGATCACAGCCGACACTATTAACTTTTATCTTATAGAAGGGAAGTAGTATTATCTCAACAGTGGGAAAATGAGAACTTTGTAGCTTTTTAGCTAAACGATGGGATACGGTGTGTGGGCGAGACTGAAGTGGATTGGTAAAGTTTACACAAAATTTATAAAAATAAGGTACCGTTTTAAAATTAAGAGGGACTGCTTTTTTGGTTTGTTTTGTTTTCACAAGAAATGCTGGACGAAGGGACACTATTTCCAGATAAAAATGACTCTGCAGCAGATGAATATGTGCCTGCTCACCTGAAATAGTTTTAAAAACAAGCTTGGCCACATCAGGCACAGAGTTAATGATATTCAATTTTTTTGTCTATGTGTATATAAAGTCTGTACAGTATATCTGCATTTCCCCCCAATCTCTGTCCCTGGGCTGACACTTCTGTCGTCCACGTTCCCTCTGTACCCAACATCTCTCTCCAGCCACTGAAGGCCCTCATCCAGAGATCAGCCCATCCTGGGGAGGGACAGATCCCCATTGTCAGTGCACACAAAGGACCGCGCTGTCTGTCTGCCTGTCTGTCTGTTGGTCAGTGTCCTATAGAGAGTGGAGAGAGGAGGAGGAGGAGGAGGATCAGTGCTGTCAGTCCCTCTATCAGCCTTCAGGCCCGTTCTGTTTCCATCACTTCAGCTCTAGTTTAGATCCAGAGAGGAGATTTGGACTTGCTCTCGCTGACAGCTGAGAGAGGCGGCTAAACATGCTCTGCAGAGGGGATGTAGTTTTGGTGTTTCCTATGTTTCTATTCCTTTATTTGCAGTTTGAAAAATCACCTATCATGCACATTGGCAGCTGGGGAGACTTGTCCTGCATGTGTTCTTGTATTTCTATACTTTTTAGGACTAAAGGATACAAAAATAAGGAAAATTCTACAAAGTCAGGACGTTTCGATGGTCCTCATTCCTTTAAGGGGCAGTTTATGGTTAGGGGTTGGGTTTAGGGTAAGGCAAGGACTAGTTAGGGTAAAGGTAAAGGTTAAAAGGTTAGGTATTAGGTTTACGATTAAGGTTAAACCATAAGGGTTTGGTTTAGGGGTAAGGGAATTGATGTGACCAATGAAGGTCCTCACAAATATAGTTTTACAAATGTGTGCACGTATGTGTATGTTATATCCTCAGGGCCTGATGTTCGACCCAGTCCTACATTCTGTAGACAACATTTTCATTTGCACATGACTTATTTAAGGTTAAACTTCTCTTGTGAGAATTCCAACTCCAACAAAAGCTATCAGTGACATTTATTTTGTAGACACAGATTTCCACAGTTCACAGACTGTAGTTGAGTTTCTGTTTCAAAGATACCGGTTCTATTACAAAACAGTAAACTTAGGACAATAGCCGTCAAGAAAAATTTGACATGTCGTGTCATCAAGGATGAAATTGAGACACGTTACACCACACGCTGTTTATTTGAGCTGCTCTTGCATTTGTTCAAACTGATATTCAAACTTACCCAACTGTTGAACCTGGATTACTGCTTGAGTATGGGACTTTGACAGTCTGTGGAGTAAACAAAAACAGGATCTTGGATCTTATCTGTAGCCTAGATTGCCTCAATCAGTATTCAGGCAAAGTGTCGAATTACCTTCAGTGGTTCTCACGGTGTGCAGAGAACTAGTTTAGTTTTAAGCCTGCAGGACTGAATAAACTGATAGATTATATTGTTCTAAACACTATTTCAATATCTTCATCAAAGTATTCACTGTTCGTATTTGCCAGTTGGCCTTTGTTGTTCAACTTACCAAAATAATACCATTTCAAGGGGAAACATTAAAGCTATCCCTTCTTAAGCTGTAAATGGAATTATTTTTCCCTCCTGTGACAGACTCGCTCCTCTGTGACAAATTAATTACATTTCGACTAAGTTTTTAAAGTGCTACAAGACAATCAACTTTCCCTTGTGGATGGCCTGAGAGAGCCTGGCAATTAAAGAAGACTTATTTATTTAATGCATGAACAGCAGTCTTAAAGGAAAATGTACCCTGAAACAATTTGGATACGTGGGTGAAAGAGGAAAAAAATAGCTATCTTAAATATCAGTGGTGAGCATCGATTTTTGGTCTCAGCCCCTCAGAACGAACATCATTTTGCACTGATGTTCACCGATCATGACAACGATCACACCCTCACTACACAAAATAACTCTTGGAATACACTGAACATGACAAATTGATGATATCTAACATGGAAGTCTATCTTAGGGTGGATTTTTTACTTTAACAATGAACCATAATAGATTACATTGATGATACAGGCAGAAGTCAAGTACTGTATTTATTCTGTATACATATTGTATATGTGAACATTTTCAAAAGTATGGCATATAAACATCTGTGGTCACTATTGTTGTAGTCTTCTTGCTCTCAAATGCCCTAATGCATGTTATATATCCTTAATATTGCATGCAAAATTTTTCAAATAATTCCCCTGGTGGGTAAAGTAAGCATGCAGCAGTAGAGCAGCAAATACATTAAAAGTGGGTCTTTTACAGTGTCTAGTAGCAGGTCCTGTGTGTATTTGAGTGGTTATTGGCCAGACGGGCTGCAGGCTGAAAATATTAAAATAACAATAATATATATATAATATAAAGTACCATGCAGAAGATTGTTCTTTGCTAAAGTAGCTCATTTTCCCCATCCTTTTTCCCTCTCTTGCAAACGGCTTGATTTGGATGCAGGTTTGTGTTTTATTTAAGTGACCGCCATGTCAGGCTGCTGCGGTCGAGTGAGCTGCTGGTGCGGGTGGACTCGGGTGAGCTGAGCTGACCCACACATCACCAGTGTGCTATGTAAGGGAGCGAATGCTGTGATGAACAACATGAAAATACAAGCCAAGAGTCAAAAGTTCCTGATGGCATGGATCTCCAAATCAGCACTCACACCTTTCTGCACCAGCTGCTGTACTTGGTAAGGAGCTTGGTGGCCTGAAGGCAGCAGCTCTGTGGGTAAAGTGTGTTATGTTTGCCAAGTAATCCGGCCAGCTGAGGCACTCCCAGTGTATCAGCCTGGCCTGCCTGCCTCTGCTGCTTTGTTTGCTCTTCCTGTACCAGGAAGACTCTCTTAACACTTTATCCCTCTAGCTCTCTCTAGCTCTCTCTCTCTCTCTCTCCCATTTCTCACACACTTTATCTCACTCTCTCTCCTATAGCTCAACAGGTACAAGCACTAAGTTAATGCTGCCAGGGTGAGGCACTTGATTCCACCCATACTAAAAATATATGCACTTTCCTTCTCGCGTCATGCACTTGGACTTCATCAGAGCTCCCTGGAGCAAAGGAAAAAAACTGCAACAGAGCCGCAACAGGTTGAAAGCCCGGCTTTGCCCGAGCTTGATTGGAAGTAAATGAATCCAGTAATAGGTGAGATGACTCTCCGCAGGGATCAAAATGCTACATCTCCTGTGTGAAGTCTGTGAAATAGACTTTTGTCATGACGATCCATCCACTGCCTTGTACTCTTAACACCCCGTCTCTCTCTTTCTTTCCCTTTCTTACACACATATAATACATGCACAAAGGTAAACACCTAGTCCTAATATTGTCTGCCCCCCCTCCGGCCCCTCTCACTGTCGACCTGCAGCCTCCACAGCAGACTATCCTGTAAATCTGGACACCGTTATTGATCTTGGTTTAGTGAACAGAGCACGGCTGGCTGGATGGATGATGCTGTCTGTCTGATCATGAATTACCAGGGAGCAGCTACAGGCAGCAGTGGTAATCTTTCTCTCTCTGTTGGCTTATATACACAGCACGCGCACGCTCTGTTCCTGTCTCAACAAAATTTGAAGAACGGGTCTGGCACTGCATGTGCATGTGCCACACACACAATCACACTCACACACCTACACACCTCTCAGATTTCAGTGGTAGCGGTCCTCCAGGAATCTCATCATTGACTCGCCCACATCTACCCCGCCACCCCCACCTAAATCCTGTTTACTGCTGATACACTGTAGTCGTATCACACACACACATACACACACACACTGAGAGCTCTAAATCTTGTTTACCTCTGGTGTGGTATCTTCCTTGCTGCAGGTGTGTTATGGGTCAGTGGACTCATCAGACCCAGTGTCGAGGTGAATGTGGAGCCGAGGCTGAAGAGAAGATAAAGACAAGCTGCATTATTTTCCCCCTTGAACAAAGCGAGGTGTGGGACTGCACTGTATTTGGTGATTTCCAAAATTACAGTTTTGGAATTTGAAATAACCCATTAAAGCCCTGTGATGGACCGGCAGCCAGTCCAGGGTGTTTCCCTGCCTTCAGCCCAATGCATGCTGGGATACGCTCCAGCCGTGACCCTGAATAGTAATAAGCAGAAACTGAAAATTGTATTATGCTGCACAGATGGTACAACTCCGGTGGTTCTACTTTCAAAGTGGGCTATTGCATGAATTTATGATGTGTGATGAGAGAGGTAAGAAAAAAAAAGAAAAGAAAATGTGCTTTTTTTTAAAATGAAAGTGAGATCTGTGATGGGTTCACATTGTGCGGTTGGCAGAAAGGAAGGAAATTTTTTTGTTTTATGCGTGTAGAAACCATGACAGTGGATGTCATGGTACATCTACCATCAAACCCTCAGTCACAGTTAGTTGTGTTTGGTTGTTTCTGTCAAGTTGAGGAGTGTAAAACTCAGACAGGCCGGGCAGCAAACGAAATCCCTCTCTGTTCTCTAGTCAGAGGCGTCTAGTGATTGATTTTCTCGATCATTTTGGATTTATAGTCATTGAATTTGGACCTGAAATAAGCCATGGCCTCCTCTTGTATTCCACAGAAGTCAATTTGCTAATGAGAGCAAAACTAAATGTGACCAAGGCACCTTACTTTAATTGATTCTAAAAATACAGACGACAGAATACAGAATACAGGCAAGTCTGTATTACAATCTGTCAGATAGTAAGAAAATGCTTCATGGTGTGCGTAGCTTATAAAAATCAATATTGAATCTCAATTTGAAATCACAAATGAGGTGTTATTGTACAGCATTGATATTTTGTGGGTTTGGAATTATTCAAAATTTATTCAGTCAAAATTGTCACTTTATGCTTGTGTGCGTTTCATCATTGAACATTCTCTGAGGTTAAGCATTGAAGAGAAAAGAAAGTGCACAACAGTTTTGCCATCTGCGATGTCAAATATTTGATGCCCGCGACCTCAGAAGTGCACTTCACCCAGACAACCCTTTTAACTTTTAACGATTTTGTATATTTTGTTCCTTTGCGTAGAGCGCGCTCTCTCATTAAAACGGAGGTCATCGAGCTGTGTTGAATAGAACTATCGCCATTATCATTTTGTCTGGTCCTCATCAGTAGGCAACGCCGCCGCTGTGATGTCGCTGATATGCAAATGAGGCAGGCAGACGGAAAGGACAGAGGGCGAATGCTCTTTCCTTTGCCCAGATAGAAGATTTGTTCTATGCTAAGTGACTTTAAAAAGTAGAGCCCCGCCTCCTCCCCCGCTCTGGTTATGATCGCACCGAGGATGTTTAATAATGCACTTTGACAGAGGGGATGGAAGACAGCTGTGTTGTGCTAATAGCGATAGTGATAAGATGTGTTTAAAATGTTTATTCCATTGATTCTTATTCCACTGACTGCAGCTCAGATGGATATTAGTGACAACAAACCCGCTACTTCTCTTATCTCACAGCTGGAAAGACAGACTCACAGCTAACCTTTCTCTATCTCCCTGTTTCTTTAGTCTTGTCTTTTCTGCATCCACTCTCCCATCATCCCTTCCAGACTCTTCCTCATGTCCCTCACCCTCATTCTCACTGTTTTTCACTCATTCTTCTTCTCTCTCGCCCCTTTTTCCTCTTCAAATCATTGTATACCTCCCCTCTCTTCTCTCCTTTTTTTCCCTCCCACCCTCTGCTTCTCTCTCTTAACGCTCTTTCAAGGGATAAATACTAGGATGTGCTCAGCCGCTCTCACTTCTTTGCCAGTGATTGAGTTTCTTTCTTTAGGTTTTCATAATTCACATTCCACCCCCACCTCATCCTTTCATTTCTTTGTAAACTTCGCCCGCCCACCACCACCACCACCACCACCACCGGTATGTTTATGACCTAAAATTTAATTTCCTCTTGGCAATAATTTTCCTAGCAATGGGGGGGGAGAGAGGCGAGCAGCCCGGAGAATCCTTGAAACACTGCGAGAGAATGCGTTTCTCGAATGCTCTTGTTTGCCTTTCATCAATTATACAGCAATAATGCACTGCCGCTGTAAGTCGCCCGCCAAATGATGCGCATATTATATCTCGCTGGCATCGCGCGGGCCTCCTGTCGCTGTGTGAGGTTTCAGAAATGGAACAGTGGGAATAAGTTCAAACATTCATTACTGTGACACATGGCCATTTTTTAGGCGGCAGTGAGGGAAATTTTTGTCCATGAGCAATGGCTGCCAAAGATGCTTTTCATAATTTTGTTCGCTGAAACATCGATCTTGGCCTAGATAACAGTTGGTGCCAGTGATGCAGGCAGCATGGCCTGACTCCAGTGCTTGACCTGGGTGTTTGTGTATCTAATGGTGTGTATCAGGGCGAAGAGGTGCATCGCAGACCAGTGTTTTTGTGTGTGTTTGTGTGTGTTTGTGTGTGAGCTAATTAGTTTGTGTTGAGAGAGAGAGTGAGCTGAGCAAACCTCCGAAGCTTCTTTTCCACGGAGTTTTAGTGTCATGGAATTTTGGAGGATGCGACAAACACATCACGCTGAGCCTTTTGCACACACGCCCTAATGCCTTTAAACCTCACAGCACACGGATGCAACAATGTTCTCTGCGGTTGTCATGGTAATGACAGATCTGACAGCTGGAGGGAAGACTCGCTGTTATTATTATGGGGTGTTCGGAGCCGTTGTGAGACAAGTGCAGAGTTGTCTAATCTGGTGTCTGTTTACTGTTGTTTGTTTCCACAGACGTATCTCCTGGGAATCATCATCTCAATATGTGGGAACGTCCTCATCAGCATTTCACTCAACATACAGGTAGGAATCGGTGGAATCCAGCTGTACAGCAGACACTCAACACAGCAGGCACTTTATGCCAACAGTGCGTTTTTTCCACACTCCAAGTAGAGCAAGACTGTTGTCTCCTTCTTCTTTTCAGATTGTTTTCTGTTTAGTAAACTAGCGTGATTCGCCAGCAGAAGAAGAAACCCTCAGATGAAGAATGTGTCAAGCTTAAACTTCGAATGTGACACTTTAACGACACTTAAAGTGTGTTGAGACCCATAACAAGCCGACGATAAGCCCTTTATAGGCGCAGAGAAGGATTTCTTACAAAACAATCATCACATTGAATGTAATATCATGCCATTAACTGTACAGTTGCTCCATAAAATATCATCTTATTTCTTTCCACATTGTATCTATTATATATGATCTGATTTTAATTATTACCATACACTCACACTGTGCTCATAATGCGCTCATAAAGTCTTTTAATACCTCATGAGGCCAATTTTAAGTTAAGTGTTCCTGAATTTTTTTGAGCCACCCACTGTTGGATAATCAGCCTGGATTATTTAGAGCCTTAATGTTTAGCTGTTTAGGTACAATTTTCAGAATACTGCTTGTTTGCAGTTTGAAAACAGACTATTATTAGGCTATTTTCTTCTGAACAGTGCCTTTTGCTCAGTTATTGCTCTATGTAGCAAGTGCAAACTCACTCTTAATACATATAGGCAATGGGTGTGTTTGTGTGGGTGGCATGGAGGATGTGGAAGATGGATAGAGAGGCCATGGCAGCTGTGCTTTGGCATTTTATGCTTCAATGGGGTGTGAAAAATTGTGGGGAAAAGGCAGATAACCAGTGTCTTACTGTATTACCTCTCTCACTGTAACTGAATGTTGCTTATAAGGCTGTGAAAGGCTATTAATGATCATGATGTTTACATTTGAGTCTTGTATGGCTTTCTACCTTCTGGATTTGCTTAATGTCAGGCCTCTGACTGAGATGAAAACTCCATAGAGGATTATAGGATGTTTGGAGTAGTTGTGTGACAGCCACTGTCTTGTGGCATCACCTCTTCAATTGCACCTCATATTTTAAGTGTTGTTCATTTGGCTTTGCACAGCTATAGAGGTGAAGTTATAAATAGTTACAGAGAATATATTTAAGTTTGTCTTGTGTAGTCTTGCACTTACTGGATCTGTGTAATCTCAGATGAAACACCAATCTTCCCTCTTCTCCTCCGACAGAAATATGCCCATGTACGTCAGTCTCAGCGTGGCTCCAAGCCCTATTACACCTCGGTTTTGTGGTGGTGCGGTGTGGTTCTCATGGGTGTTGGGGAACTGGGGAACTTCGCTGCCTATGGCTTTGCCCCAGCATCTCTCGTAGCCCCACTGGGCTGTGTGTCTGTCATAGGTAAGTGTGACCTTTTTCCTCCCATCCATTCATGAAGGCGGTTAAAAAAAAAAAAAAAAAGGTCGCTTCCTCGGGGCACGACAGGAAGTGTTTGTCGTGTGAAGTCTGCTCTTGCTATTCTAATCCTGTCATAAACAGATCTCATCAACGTCCTTACTTGCAGAGTGGGTTGAGTATTTCTCTTTTTGTGTGGAATTTGCAAAGAAAAATAGTATCTGTGAGCGCAGGCTTCTATCTAGTCACATACATTATCAAAAGAGCTGTATTTTTTTGTACAGGTGTCTCTGTTATTTTATTCATAAGTACAAGGGCCATGCTTTAAAAAACAGCCTCGGGAAATAGGACTGGCATGGGTTTCACTAAAGATTTTGCAGATGGACAAAAATAATCTTTGGACCTAGTTCAAATAACAAATATGACTTGACACATTGTGCTGAGACTTCATAATGGGATAGAGGTCTTCATTTGGTGGAGTTCCATCCCACGCGATGTATATCTATATCTACCCACCTCAATGAGAGAACAGGCTCTCAAACTTGAGCCTTTAAGCTCTTATGGAAAAGTACTAAACAGAAACAATGAGCAGTTTAAATTCACTATGGCATGAGAATTAAAAAAATAACATCTGACCAGACCTTGTGATCAAAATGATTAATTATTGATTATTCAAAGTCCTAGTTTATATCCAAGGCTTGCACTCCGAGGATGGATGTGTGTATTTCCACCACCCTTCAACTTCAGTTACTTCGGATATTAAAAGAGATAAACAGAATCCAATAAGTGTTGTTGAAATTATCTGTTATTATCTTTACAGCCCCTAATGTGAAGTAAGCCATCCAGCCTGCTGTGTTCATTAGCCAATCAGAACGAAGCATGCCTGGCTGGCGCATTTAGCAGCTGCTCAGTGCAAACACTCTCAAGACAGGTTAAATATTGAACAGGTTCAGTTCCCACCTCCCGCCACCCATCACTCACTGCGCTGGAGGTGGCGGTGAGTCATGGATATTAATGGCAGCTATTACTCGAAGGTTCAAATGATTTTCCTATAGCTACGTCTACCGGGTGGATGAATGGGTTGAATAAAACGCTAAACGAAACCACAAATCTTGTTAAGAAGTCATTTTATGTTTGTGTGGAAAAGTGTTGTACTTGCGTTTCTCAAATGATCCGAAACCTTTTTACTGTACGATATGAAGAACTGTTGACCTGCAGGGGTTTTGAATGTGTGGACATGCATACAGAGCAATGACTACGCTGGATGGCTATCCTTATTGATTTTCAAGCCAAGAGAACTTTGCCATGTTATCATTAAGAATTAATATACAACCTAATGATTTTACTTGAAGCCGCACTTTGTTTCGACGTAGGATCATTATCCCTATTATAATCCCTATTAAAACCATTGATTGCCACATCAACAAAGTTTTACCATGTTAGCATATTGAAAACAATTAGCGATGAGCTGTAAGTGTCTGCAAAGCTGTAGTAATGAGTCTCTTTAAAGCCATGATGTTAATACCAATTACTAGGCTTAGCTCCAAGTAACCATCATTGTTATCCCCACTAAAACCATTCTGTGCGCCTCTTGTAGCGCGGTGCACTGAAGTGCGCATGAAAATTTTAAATCTGCAGCTGAAGTGTCTCTTCAAAGGGTATCTGGAAGAATTAATGAGAGGCTAAAGATGAAGAGGTGAAGGGAGGCGAAGGAAGGAAAGGAGAGGAAGATGTCTGTAACCGTGACATGGTCTGTCCTCACTGCTAACAAGTGGAGCTGAGGGAGGATGTGCAGGTTGCCATCTGTCACTGTGACTCCACCTCTGTTAAAGGCTGACACTGGCATGCACACAGACACACACACACACACATAAGTGTATGGCTGTAGTCATGTGTAAGCACTGAGGTCTAGCGAATTTTGTTGACCAGCAGTACTCCTTAGGCAAACACACAAACACACAGCAACACACCCACACATCACACACCCTCCTGTGGTGCTGTTGAGCCTGTCTTCCAAGAGTGGTGTGAACGCTCAGAGGAGGGACAGACAGCGGGAGGCCTAAGGTTAGGAGACGGGTGGAAAGCCGGGGTGCAGACGAGGACAAAGGAGCCGAGATGCAGAGGGAGAAGAAGGCGAGCGAGATGAGAGGGATGAAAGGACGCTGGAGAAAAGAGGAGAGGAATGCAGTGGAGAAAGGAGGAGAGGAGCTGAGAGGAGAGGAGAGTTGATGATGCTGCTGTCATACGCCTGTCCCTGCATGTCCCACTGACTGACACGTTGACACTCCATAGAGAGCAATTAGTACCGTCTCCATCTGCAGAGCCCAGCAGTCTCTATTAGGGCTGACAGCGCCATCGCCAGTCCTGTTCCATGGAGCAGAGAATTGGCTCTCAATGTTAGAGAGCATGTCATCACATCCAAAAGAGGATGGAGGATGGCGTGTCGAGAAGCAGCAGAAACCTGATTCAGAAACTGTATCAGAGCTGCTTACAGATCTCACAGCTGCAGCACCGGACCCATCGATATTAATGGGGAGACCTGTGATTACACAACATATATACCACAAGACGGCCGTGGTTTATTGCTTATCTCACTGTCGGTGCAAAAGGTGAACAGCATTCCTACTGGAGATAAATTATGACTGATCTCTTCAGGGGGCTTGGATATAGGAAATTAAATCAAAGCTTCCTGAATGACAACTTGTACTATTAGGAACAAGTGGCTTTATCAAAGACTTTTTTGAATGTTGGCTCAGCTAATCCACTAATGATCTGCGACACATTTTACTCTGCTTTCATGCTATTCAGTTCTCTTTAAGAAAACATGAACAAAAAAAGGAAAGCCAGCTTACATTAGGTTTTATGACACCAAAAGAAGAATGTAATGAATCAAAAAAATGCTGGCTGAAAGAGAAAAGAAGCAACTAGAAAGCAGTCAGTACATCGTATACTGTACCTCTGTCAACACTATGCATGCCCGTTCCAGACACCAGTTCACCAAAAGTTAAAAGTTAATCACGTCGACCGCCACACCCCACTTTGGCCAATCGATGTGAAAGTACTAACTTAAAAAAAAAATTGTCTATACTTGTCTCAGATGACAATTCAGAATCGCCATGTTGCAGTGAAATGTTATAAAACTTCCTAACAGCAATAAATTCTTTTCACACAGTTAAAACTCCAGACACCTGATGGCATACGTCTTGAGGATTATCAGACATTTTTTAATTGAAAAAGGGACTTTAGAAGACTGCTTAAATAATTCATACTCAACAACTGAATTATCAAATATCCCAAAGGTACATTTAATATCGCTGCTTTTGAAACTGGTTGGGAATGATAATTTGTATACTTAAAGAACTGGAGACCACCTACTCTGCAGTACTGTGATGCAAAATTATTGTTTATGTTTAATATTCATTTTTAAAGTGCTTATCACCTAAAGAAAGCTCATGTTGCCATAAGTGTGGATTTTCTTTATCTACAGAGGTCTAGAATTCTTAATTTGGACAAATCATTTAACTGGGTAAAAATTAAGGATTATAATCCCACATACACTGTCAGAACTTAGAAACTTAGAAACAGAACTGATTTTGTATATAAGGTGGTTTTCCAATAGACTGCAATATGTAAGACATCATTTACATTTATTTAAGTAAGTACCATACATTTTAATATAATAAGCAAAAGTTAAAATATAGATGTTTCAACCTAGTATGTAGGTCACAAAGTAAATAAGTGAATAAATGAATAAATAAATCACTTGGATCTAACCCTAACCCTAGCCAACAATAAAATAAATGAGGGGATATATAAGTTTATAATATCAGATGCCTCCTACACACTCTTGGATAGTGGATATCACTGCAATTATTGTGCCAAGATACAGTACATTCAATCTGACTTACAAAATCACAACTGATACTGTACTAATACAGTGGGAAACTTCAAATTAAAGTAACCATATAATATAATGTGATGGGCACCAGAAAGAAGATAAGCTGATATCTATGCATGCTTTATCACCATGACGATTAATCTGTATCCCACCTATTGTGGTGCTGCTTATATGTGTCCCTTTCAAGTCTAGAATAAAACATATAGTGAAAATTTCTGGGTAGATCTTCAAATTTTTACTGTCTGTAAATTTGGAGAAGAGAGAGGTGCAACACTCTACTGATCGTAATGTTTCAGTCGACTGACCTTCATCAGATGAATGAGTCAAGAGGACTGCTTCACATGCTGCTTCACAACAGCTGAGAGGTGGAGGTTGGCACAATGTGAAGAAGTTAGGTGTTATCAGTGTCAGTAAGTCGTCGTTTTAATTAATAATAATTAACTTGATATGGCGAGTGTTCATGAGGTATTTCACAAAGCTTGGTGCTGGATTCAGTCAATTAGAAATCAGGACCAGAGCTATATCCGTTTTATATAATCTAATACTTCTCACTTTCCACAAACTGTCTATATTACACAACTCTTGAATTCTTAGTAAGTATATTTTGAAAAATCCTGTTAGCCTTTAAGTAAAAGCTAAAAGTGACTATTTGCCAGACTCTTGAAGCTCATATTTTCACAAGACCAGATATCTTCCAAACGTATGGTTGAAATACCATTTGGACATTTCTTGTCATCCTTGACATTGTGAACATACAACGTAGTGACAGATCTAACAGTTTAGCATTGCTGAGAGACGACAAGTAGACATTCTCTGCTTTCATCCCTTCATGTCAGAGAGCCATGCGGTGGAAAAATGTTTGACATGGTGTTTCCCCCCCAGGGAGTTTTCCATTACTACATATCTGAGAAAGACCACGTTTAGAGGCAGGAGAGATCTGACACACACGTGTGCAGGCAGTCACACACACACAAAGAGATGTACACACAGGAGCAGTGGCAGATCTCGTTGTATCCCAGAGGCTCCTGTTGCCACATTTCTCATTTTAGCAGTCCTTGTAAATCTCACTTTGTATGGAGTTGCTATGGTTACTTGTTAGAGCTGGTCCCGGAGGCAAAGGAGGAGTCCTAAATGTGAATCTGAACATGCATCACACTATGAAATATTAAACACCTGAGTGGCTCATCAAGATTTCAGTGATAGTCCTCATTATCTAACATTTTGACTGTAACGTGCCATCATATACATCCATTACTTGTCGTACATGCATCTCTCTGAAAGCTTTCAGCATGATTGAGTCGTAACCACCAGGCACACTTAGGTCGAAGTCAGCTGGCGGGATTATCAGCAATACATTTTAAATGTCAATTTGCTGCTTTTCATCAATTTCAGTGTTAGGACTTTTCATGATTTGGGTTCTTAATGATTCTCTTCAAATTGGCCCTCTGGTCGTACCATTTATTTGCAAATTTGCATGCTGCACAGCCTCTGTTTAACATGCATGTTGTGAATATAGAGATCTGTCTGAAACCTCTGTGACATATTGATTTGATTATGCACTGACTCTATTTGTAACTTCTCTCCTTCTGATGGTGATAGAGCTGCAGCCTTTAGACACAACACCACAACACTTCACTGTCTGGCTGTCCGTCTTTCTGTTTTTTTTTTCAGGCAATTTGTTTGTCTCGCTGCCTTTTTACCTGCATACCTCTCTGTTTGGCAGTCAGTATTGCAGCTGTTTCCACAATCTCCCAGCAACCACAGCTGGTGCCATCATGGAGGTCCATTAGAGAACTGTCTGTGCTCAAATAATTGCAAAATCACCTAGCTACAAAAAACATTGCTGTTCAGTGGATCAATTCAGGCGTATTTTTGAATAGAAGTGAATAATCTGATAAGGAACATTTGTTTTGGTCTTGTCTTGTAGAGTCTATAGCCTTTACTGCAAACACTCTACAGTCTTTCTGTCTTTCTTTCTTTCTTTCTTTCTTCCTTCCTTCCTTTCTTTCTTTCTGTGTTGTTAGGGTTGGCCAACCAAATATCTGAGATTAACAAGCTAAAATAACAAAAAATTTGTCAGAGGAATCAGTGATCAAATCGAAAGTTCCCTCAAGAACAGTTAATTGCACTTAGAGTGACAATTTGCACTTTTAGCTCCTCAAAGCCACTATTGCCCAAGAGCTTATGCCTCATATCATATTAACTGTAAGTATGGATAAATAGCGTTCACATCAGCATCCAAATCGTAATTACAGCTATGAATCTCGTATTTTTTGAAAGCTCCGATGTATCAGAGTAGGAGATAATGTATGTTGCATGTCTTAACAATCAAACAAACTGCTTATCAACAGACTGACTTTGTTAAATTAAATTATTGCTACCATTCGATACAGGCTTGAATAACTATAACATTAGCTTACTTTACTTTCCTGTTCACTTGCTTTATTTTCCAAATGATGTGAACGCTTAAAAGTCATAATAAGACATGATGGGAATCTTTCCGACCTCTACCTTCCTTCCTATATGAGGTGAATGCGGCACTGGGACTTCCAATATGGCGGCCACATGTATGCTATGTAACCAGAAATCCCTGCTGTCACCTGCCTATATGAGCTTGTCCATCTGAATGTCTGTCTGTTTGTTTATGTTAGTTTGTTTATCAGAGTGAAGCAGTTAGTCTGCTTGTCTGGCCATCCATTCCTCTATCTACCTGTTTATCTGTCCGCGTATGAATTTGTCTGTCTCAGTGTCTGTCTCTGTGACAGCCAAGCCTTGCGTGTTTATTCATCTGCCTCGGTTCCTTGCATTTCCTGGGGAAACATTAAGAAGACTAATCTGAGGCTTAGCTCATGTGAAACTGATGGCTTTTCAGCGTAGCAATTTTTGACAATGCTATTGATGAATGGGTTCATAAAAATGTGGCATGGAATAGCATGATGTTTTCATTCCTCCAGTAATTTGATGCTGGTGTTTCAAAGGCCTAATGAGCTCAATTCATCCAAAGGCTTTGACAGAATGTATCACACTGAGTTTGTTAGTTTGGATATTATTACACTACTGATCAGTGCAAACACTGAGTTTGTGTATGTACGCTTCTTTGTGTAGACATGCATGTGTGTGTGTGTGTGTGTGCATGTGTGAAAAATTAGATTCTCTCATTCCACACAACACTGTAAAACTTGATTACTCCCCAATTCTATACAGTCATAGCATTATAGTCTGCATGAAATTTAATTGATGTTGTTTAAAGTCAACATTCAGTCAAATATCTGACCTTGGTCGTGACTCATTGCAGGAAAAGACAATTCAGAAGAATATGACGTAACAGTAAACCCTCTATATATTCAGTTATTTTATTTTTTTATTCAGGCATTTTTGGCAGAGTGCATTGTGTGGTGTCCTAGGCTCTACTGAATGCATCTGCTGGCTTTTGCATGACTCAGAATGTGCAGGTGTGTTCGAGTTCAGATCCTAGAGTAGTAAACCATGATTGGTAGCTGCAGCATGCCCCGATTGCAGGTTGAACTAACATGAATCCATTTTCCCTTTTTCAGCCAGCGCTGTCATATCTGTGGTTTTCCTCAAGGAAACAGTACGAGCTTCTGACATTGTTGGTAAGCAAACACACGCTCAAAACCGAAACCCTTGAAGACATTTACATGTGTCAGGCAATATGTCTTCAAAGAATGCTGCTTTGATGTTATCTGAATCTGGGAATAACATCCCAGAGTTCAGCAGTATTATGACAGATGTACTCAATAAAGTGTCAGTGTGGGCAGATCCTGTGACAAAAGTAAACATGTTCTAGTTTGACTGGCAGAAACTGGAAATCAGACATTGACTCTTGCACTCCTTCTTGTTTAGAAAGTCTAATTGCACTGTGTTTCTGGCAGGGGAGAGAGCACCAATCTATTCAACAAGCCTTTCCTGTTTTATTGTTTTTATGCAAAACTGTTGTTTAGGGCAACAATTTAGAGAGGCTGATGCTAAATAAAATGATGAACAGGACTATTACAGAATAGAAATTCAAATCAGGAACACAGCCATGTATATTGCGGTTTCCTGCATGAATAATCTCCAGGGTTTTTTTTTTTTGTCCTGGCAGATATTTTTGCCACGTGTAGGAAACGTTTCTTTCCATCCAAAAATTATAAATGTTAGTAATGCCTGGGCATGAATGACAAAATCAGCACGACTAACTGACATGGTTTTTAGCAAGGCATTTAGCAGGATGACTAAAGGGACAGTTCACATAGAAAAGATATTTTCCTGCTAGTACAATTTATCCATCCAGATAATTTGAGTGGTGCGATTTGGCAAGGTTTTTAGACTGCCACAGTGTTCCCCATGTCCTGGCATTCCAATCCAATCAATGGGGCTGGATCAACACGCATTTGTGGTATATCCATCAGCGGCAAAGGAGTGCAAATTCACTTGAATAGACACAGTTTCCTGGTGTTCTTTGGTAGGAAATGGCTCCCAATGAAACCGCAGGGGTGCAGATTATGCCAGCTATCTGTGTTGTTGTTTTTGGAAAGAACTGCTGCTGTTGAATTTTTTACATATAAAGTGTTAATGGTGTGAGCACAACAAATTAATACCCATCCGGAACAATTTTGGGGGGGGGTTAGATGAGGCAGGGGAGATCATGACAGACTGGAAATCACACCTGGACAGATTGCACTCAGGCCAAGAGCGAAATCTTTTATTTTTTGTATTTTGGGTGAACTGTCCCTTTAAGTGCCATTAGTCTTGCTTCATGGCTCTGAAAATCCCTTTCGCTACATTTCTGTAACACTCTCTCATCTCTCCCTCCATAGGTGGCACCCTGGCAATAACAGGAACATACCTGCTGGTGACCTTTGCCCCCCACACTTCTACACATATCACAGCCCAGTTGGTCCAGTACTATGCCATCAGCTGGCACTTCCTGGTTTACCTGGTATGTAACCGCCAAAACACTCAAGCCTAAAATCTGTAATATATACAAGCACCTTCTTGTTTCTTCTATGCTGTTGCCTGTATTGCTTTCATGCTATGCTTTGAGCAGACTGACCTCTGACCTCCCTGAGAAATGAGAATTTCCAATCAGCATAGATGAAGTATGACATGTTTATTACTCCGCTAATAGAGCTGAAGAAGTTGGACAGTGTAAATAATCTTCCCATAACAGATCACTGCAGTGTTGGTGCTTGTTGTTCTGGGTCATATATGGCTGAGCCCAGATCTGCAGCCGGTGTCATTTATGAAATTAGTTAAGTGCAGCGTGAGCTGACTGAACAAAAGATTGTCTATGTTTTGGTAAATAAATCACTCCACAGTAAAAACTTGCCCCCACCTTATGGTCTGAAAATGCATTAACACTCACCCATGCGCTTTCCTACTCAAATTTTGCCTCGGGCTGAGATGGCATAAACATAGCTGTTACCATAGCAACCAACCTTGTACAGAGATAGAACAAAGTGTTTTTGTTTGTTTGTTTGTTTGTTTGTTTTTCTCTCAAAACCACCCAAAATCTAAATGTTACCTCTGGATGTTAACAGTATTTTTCATCCAAATACACCAAAGACCCTGAACGCAGACTTTTATGATTCTTTTACAGACAAAAAGAGACAGAAAGAGAGAGAGAGAGAGAGAGAGAGGCTGACTGATAATGATGGCCTTATAGAGGGAGGTGGGAAAAAATGAGAGAGTGCACAAGAGAGAGAAAAGAATGAAACGGGTGGAGAGAGCTCTGTGTTTTCCTCCTTTCAGGTTAAACTCATACATTTTGTAGAAGTGCTGTTCTTTGTCTGTTTTCAAGAACAAGGAGTAAAGAAAAGCTTTGCAAGCATAAACAACACTTGGAACGTCCTGTTACTGCCACCTAGAAAACCACTTCTCCTCGCAAATTCTGGAAGTTTCCTTCCAATAATATTTTAGCATAAAATTACATCAGTGGTACAAGCTATTAGGTGCCACCCATGGACTCTAAGAATTGCTTTTCTACAGTAAAATGCCTTCTCTACAGGAGGCTTACAGATAGAAACAATTTACCTGAACACCCCTGAATCTCCCATGAGATCTCACTCTTGAATATTTCCTTTCTTTTTGTGGTTAGTTGAATCGCCTATTCACTGTATATGAGCCATGGAGCTAAGTTGAACCTAAAAGGATAACAGCTAGCGGCTCATCAGGGGTGCTAGCCAGTGGTGTAAACACTGGATGTCTGCCCTGTGTAGCGCTGCCATCATTATTCAGGGCACAGAGACTCTCTCACAGCCATATTTCACATTCCACGCCTGAATCGAGTCCTATTTGCTGAACAATGCAAACACACTTTGGGACAAAAAAAAGAAACAAATAGGAGTCATCGCGCGAAAACAAAAGACAAGACAAATGTTCAAACGGGTAGTAGGAGGACACGGACAGATGCATGGATGGATAGATGGATTGATGTTTTACCAAATAGACTTGCTTAGCCTCTGACTGCACTGATTGATAGTGCACAAAATAGGATGCTCTTTTCCATTCCAAGCAGTGCATTGTAAATACTTATCAGGCTATGGAGAAACACACTGGACTGCTATGCAATTAATTGGAGTAAGCGATTAATCATTAGATTGCTGTGAGTAACATGAAATATACACCACCGTCTCCCCATATTTTCTTATGATCTTGTAATGTGTTTATATTCATGTATGCTTATATAAAGACAATATATTTGTAAATGCATTTGGAAATGGGCCCCGAGAAAAAGATCTTAAAATAAGGTATGCATATCTTTGACTTTTTTTTTTAATAAGAGAATTAAAGGTCCCCTTGCAATTTCCCCCTCAATTCTAGTTGTGTGTTCCTTTCTAGTTCCCCATCCATTTTAGAGCACTATGTTTTTATATCAGAGGTCCTTGAACAGCTGAGTGCTATTGGACTCGCAAGGACAGCCCCAGGCCCTTCTCATTAAAGACTGGCAATTCATTTCATTTCTCTGCCACGGTCATTTGTTTCAATTAAAGCACCCTGCGCACTGCCTGCATACGTTTCTTATGCGGATAAGACCGAGGATTGGAGAGGAATTTCATACCCTCTTTTTTGGGGGGGTTGTCATAGATGGTCCTCGTGTCACTGTAAGACAAATGGGTTTGGAACTGGAAACAGGATTGCTTTGACTTTACGAGATTGTTGAGGGGTTTTTTTTGTTTATTTTGTTTTCAGGAAATTTAATCTGAATTAATGATTTGTAACCCCTCCCCTTTCTCTCCCCTCATCTTCCTCCAGTTTATAGAGATCATCATCTTTTGCGTCCTGCTCTATCTGTACAAGAGGAGGAATGTGAAGCACATTGTCATTGTGATGTTGCTGGTGGCCCTGCTCGGTATGAACAAGTGGAAACTGCATGATTGAGGGCAAGGGGTTATGGACTAAACCATTTTGGGTAGTCAGAGGTCGCTTGGTTGCCTGGCTACCAAAAAACCCATAAACTACCGTGTTATCCTCTGTAAATTCTGTAAATTTATTGGGAGTGGAAAAAGGGAAGGATGGCAGGATGGAAGACAGAAACAATCCCCTTTAATTTAATTGTGGACAATTTTAATGTGATAATTGTGTCAACATAATGGTGTCATGGGCCCATATTTTCTCTTTAAAGCAAGAAACTGTGATGCATTCATAGTAATCCACCTGCTCCTCTCCGGTTTATTCTTCAGCCACTCCACCCAGGCTAATCACCTTAACTGCCCACCCGTATCCACATGAACCAATGAGAGAGTTGTGTGTCACTGCAAGTCATGCAGAACAATGTTTCTGAAGAAAATCTGTTGCTTCTGTGTCGCCACAGCCTCTCTGACAGTCATCTCGGTCAAAGCCGTGTCAGGGATGATCACAGAGTCTGTTAAAGGCCATCTGCAGCTCGTCTACCCCATCTTTTACGTCATGCTCGTAGTCATGGTTGCCTCCTGCGCCTTCCAGATCAAGTTAGTCAAGGTTTTCTCTTTCTACTTCTGTGTACCTTCGTTTTTTTTTCACTTTCTGCCTGTTATTTCATTGCTGAAGTCCTTTATGTTCACCACAGGCTCGATCCAATTTTTTTCCAATTCTTCAACCAAACTGAAGAAAATGTAGAGTGTAAAAATATTTATATATATATTGGACGCGGTGACATTGTAGCCACAGTGGATTTATTATGATGGATGAATAGGCTGCAATGAAAAAGTGTCTCTGTAACCAAGGACAGTGTATTCACTCCTCAAATCAGAGCTGGATGGCCTTTCTCTTCTTTCTCAACAGATTTCTCAATCAGGCCATGAAAATGTTTGATGCCACAGAGGTGGTGCCTATCAACTTCGTGTTTTTCACTGCAAGCGCCATCGTCGCAGGTATGCCAACTGTTAAGACTGTCACTCACGACTGTGTGGTATGCTGTACCGATTCCACTCTGCTTTCTCGCATTTTTGGAAGGATAATATGTCAGGGGAAAAAAAAACAGCTCTTTCCTCACGGAGACTCAAATTTTCTGAAGAGGGTGTGCTGCAAAACTTACGGCAACAGTTGCAATCGATTCATGATGCAACACAATGGAACTGAGAGTAGAGTCAAGATGGTGATTCACCTCTATATATCTGAAACTTTTATGAGTCCCATGTTTAGCAAAGGCCCAACAGTATTTATAGCATGTGGATGCTGCCAGGTCAGGCCTTTGTCATCCCAGCAGTAATGCGGTTCCTGGTTCAGTCTGGATTGGGTTTCCCAAAAATATTTTAGTGCTAAAGGAAAAATCCACCCTGCAACACTTACACAAAAACAGCTGTTGGTGCTGTGTCTGGCAGCTCTGGGTCCAAACCTAGATGACATCACGCGTCAAGCTATTCCCAACACATCTACACAAGAGTTAATAGCAAAAAATGTTTCAGCTATCAAAAATATCAATGATGAACATCACATTTTGGTGTCAGACCTTTAAGAGCAAAAGCTTTGTTCTCACCATTTTGCACCAGTGCGCCACAATTACACACAATTCAAGAGATACCAATTTTTCCACTGACATCAGCCTCAGGAGACCAGAAGGTAATGTAGCCATTAGACATGTTTTGAAAAAGGGGCATGACTAGGGGTGGGAAATTATTGACTGCAATTACATCCTATTAGTATTAACTATTTTTGGTTCCTCTGTGATTCATCTCTTTATTTCTCTTTTTTAAAGTTGGCAAAAACACTAATTAAGAAAAAAAATACCATGTATTGATTATAATTCCAGCATTTCATGGTTTTGTGACATGAGGATAATGCACCAACAATGTGCACCATGGCTCCTGGTAAAATATTTGTAAGAATTCAGCATGTGTTCATATGTACAGTAACTTTGGCACTTATATCAACTTTTTATTCTTTTTATTTTTGATTCTTTTTATGCTTTGTATTGAAGAACCCAACAATTGGCAAGCATGATCCAAAACCCTATTTACAAAAAAAAAAAAAACCTTCATGTCATGGGAGCATTACATCTTCACTTCATACCCATTGTCTGGCGGTTGTCAAAAGGCATTCTGGGACATATCGGAAATCACTAACTGATGGAAATGAAATTTAAAGAAAACTGGTTGAGGTAAAGTGAGTACACCAAAAAAAAGTAAATTGATGATATCTAACAGTGTGAGAGTATTTGAGGGTGTATTCTGCCTTGAAGATTAGTTCAGTTCCTTTATAAGACATGGATGAAAATATTTTAGTCGTGACTGCTAAACCAGCGGTGGAAATGATTATCCCCTCCCTCACAAACTACCATCATGGTGCACTTGAGCAAGGCACTTAACCCCCAGTTGTTCCTGCAGACTACTCAGCGGGCTTCATCTGCACCCAAGGGTGAAGGTGTGAGTCACAAATGAAGTGGTCTGGCTGGCCACTGAGTGAAAAATGTTGGATGGATTTTAGGCTATGGGAGGGAACTGTTGTCGCTCTGAGTGCCACTGCATACTGTAAGGGGTAATCAGTGAGCCTTTGCACACTTTTTGGTATTGCTGCTCATTTTTGGGAACCATGCCCTGCAGTTAATAATCATAAATTCTCCCTACAGAACATGTGTGCTCAGCAGGACGACTGTACAAACAAAGCATTAGAAGTAATCTACACATGCTATTCTTCTATGTGAAATTAAATACAATGTGCTTTTTCATTTTGCAGGGATAGTTTTTTATCAGGAATTTGAAGGCTTGGCTTTACTCAACATTTTCATGTTCCTTTTTGGGTAAGCACTCATCAGGATGCCAATTATTGCAGCCTATTAGAAACATGCTACAGAATTTATTTTACTGGACAAAAGTCAATGACAATAACTCGAACTGAAACTCTTTTCCAGTTGTCTGCTGTCTTTCCTCGGAGTTTTCCTGATAGCCAGAAACAGACCAAAAATAAAGCATCAAGAACGAACCTTTATTGCAATGGATAAAATCCCTGGTAAGCTTTGGTTCAACTTTTGATCAGTTGTTTTCTGTCTTTAAAATGCTTTGCCTGCTAACCCACCAGTGCCAAGTACGGCCTATTTATTAGCAGGCAGTGACAGTGTGAATCTGCAGGCAATGACCCTGGATTTATCTGCCCACTAATGTCAGCAGTCCTGGCAGCAGGGTCCATCTAATGAGCTCTGCGGTCCATGTTCACAGGGAGGAAGCACACAGACAAAGTCCAGCCCGAAGCAAAGACTCTGACATACGGATCGCTGGCAGCCAAACTCATGTGCAACAGAGCTGGCCAAACAGACGATTCATAGGACCAACTCCATCTGTTGGACTGTGTTTATGTGGCTTTGTGTGTGTGAGTGTGTGTGCATGTGCCTCTCCCCTGGCATGCCTGTCACAGGCAGCAGAAATGAGGGTTACAGTTCAATAAGATCTCTATTTATAGAAGTAATGGCAGACACCAATTTAAACCACTGCCAAATGAATAGTACTGTTGGCAGCCATACTGGTTTTAAATTTCATGTCAAATGGCAAGTACCTCTCTGAGAATGGTTTGATTCTACAAACATTATTTCTTTGTTTCTCTTTAGTGCTGTGAGTAATTACTGCTAAGAAAATGGACTCTGGTAAAGAGATGAAACATCTCAGGATCAAAGCACACCATCAAAATGCCATACTAGCAGTGCCACTTTATTGGAATTGTAAGGAAAAGATCCAGGTCAACAGTCAGATGCATTCCCGCTAACAAACAAACCACGTTGATGATTTGAATAACCAGGTTTATGTGGTGTCAGCTGTCAATAAACAATGGTCAAATGTGATGTTTCAACATTGTTTCAAGGTACGCTCAAGTCAAACAGAAAAAGCCAGTGCACTAGTGCCCTCTACTGGTAAGGAAACTGAAAAAATGGCGAGGCAACTCTGTATTTGTGTCTTGGTAATCTGGCATGATGTGAATGCAGTCACAGTAAAATGAAAAAGATTGGATAAGGGAATGGCACCAAAATGCAGCACAGTTTTGCTGACTTTTTGCTTTTCCATCTAAGATACAATATGAGAAATCTGCTGCATAACACTTATAACACTTTTGTGCAGGCAGGCAGGGAAATTTGACTTTTTCTTCCTTCAGGAGTCATAATACTGCATCTTTTATATCCCATCCAAAAAACAGCATTGATGCAGAGCCTACACACCCATCTTTACCACATTACCTCAAATAAACCACAGACAACATACTGAAGTGCTAGAAAAGTTTAGCGTTGCCAAGCAACAAGACTCTTATCTGCCACCTACACATTATGGGATGTGTGGGATACCAGTGTTCATGCCAGGTGTAAGTATAGAGAGAATGAGTGTTAAAGTATCAAGTGATCAAGGCATTTATGTGCATAGGCCAGGCCATTATGTGAATTCCAGTGCCAGGGGTTAAATTAAGTGTGCTGTAATGGTTTCATGCTTTACTGCAGGAAACGTGAAACTGCATGCCCACAGATGGAATATTATATTAATTATGAAAATTTTACTGGCTTATAGAGAAAAGACCTCTTTCATACAATGGCTGAGGAAGGAATACATAATTTACCAAACAGAAACAAGAGCTACATCTGAAATTGAAACCCATTTATTTGCCTTTTCAGAACCAAGAACGCTATGAACAAAAATACTCTCGGCATAATGAGTCTCATTGTAAAGGGGTGTAAGATATATGATAATCCAACTTGGATAAAAGAAAATCCATTCCCTAAAAACCTATGCTGTGATATCAGGAAACCAAGGCTTTAATTCAGATTTACAGCAGACGACTCCTTGCGGAGCATCTCTCAAAGGCTTCAATGTGAAAACAAAAATTCTGAAAAACACAACCTTATCCAACTGGAACACTCAGGATGTCTCACAGCAATATTCACAACTAAAAATTACATGTTCCAACAGCCAACTGCTAGATTGTAATGTACAGTAATGTTCCATGCATGTCAGTAAGCATTCCAGCAAACACTGTATTGAGGATGACGGCACGATGCATCGAAGCAGCTCTCAAGGCACTAGGTTTTTGTCAGATTGCTTTGTTGAATAAAGTATCATGCAGCCACTTCTTATAACTTCAGGTCTCCAAAGTTTCCCAAAACAGGTTTCGACATCAGACCTCTATGTTGATTTTAGCAAAGCGGTACTGGAGGGAGGCGGGGTTGCGTAGTAGCACCATACCTCTGTGCTCCGCTGGCTGGCTGAGGAGGGTGTTGAGCAGACCAGCGAGGCTGATGAAGCCCAGAGCCTCCCCGCAGCCAGCGGACAGGGAGAAGTCCCCCTGGGTGACCCAGCCTAGCATCACCCGGGAGCAGTGAGAGGTGATGCTGGGCAAAGGATCAGGCCACAACCCAAGGATGAGATCTGAGGAGGAGAAGGATTTGGGGTCTTTGGCTGGAGTGAGGCTTGAGGTTGAGGTTTGATTGGATGGGGTGTCGGTAGTGGTAGAGGTGGGAGCAGAGGACTGGGGCAGGGACTGGGCGATGTTTTGATCAGCGGTGTGAGTTGGGATGGGGTTGGAGGAAGAGGAAAGGTCTTCGGAGGACGCTTTGCCCTGAGACTTATCAGAAGACGAGGAGGATTTGGCAGTTTTTTTGGAACCTTTCTTGTTGCGTTTTATTCTGCTTTTGAAGTGGTCTCTGTGGAGGGGCTCCAGCGGTCCACTGTAGCCCGGCTCTTTGTGCCGCCGCTTCAGGTCATCAGGGGTTGGCACACACAATAGGGCATGCAGCTCTGGTTTGCCCTTTGACAGCAGTGAGATTCGCACCCACACCAGGCTGTTTGCATGGGCCGCGAGGAGCGATGTAACAGATGAGCGCTCAAGAGGCGGCACCTCCCCCGCACGACATGACCTCTGACCTTTTGAGGAAGTGGGTCTGCACCAACCAGAGAGCAGCCTCAGAGCCTTTCTGCTCCTGGGAAGCAAAGAAAAACAAATCTCTATTTACAATGGATGATTAATGTTTAAAATAAAAACTTTACATTTGGCACTGACCGTCGGAAATGACCTGAGAGACATGACATGATTGTTGTGCAACGTTCTGCAAATCCTATGTCCGAAAACAAAAGGGCCAACAAAAAACGACAGTAAAATCAATCCAATATTCTGCTCATAAAGTCAGCCATTACTCACAGCTAGTGTGATGTTTTTATGAGGATAGATGCAACTCTTCCCCCTCTACTAATCTCCGTGATGTATTACAGCAATTTAAGGCTGGATGTACTTTTGGTATTCTCATCAGGGACATTAGGATGAAAGGGAGGCAGACTGGAGTCGGGCCATGCATCAGGCCTGTCAAATGCTGTGCTTGTGTCTCACACCTCAAAGGTCAAAACCTGCTTTTTTTCTGCTCAAGGGACTTTAAAAGTCAATTGGATTAATACTGTTAGAAGTTTGATGTAGGTGCACAGGATGTTGAACAAATGCATCAAGGGACCTTGGAGCAGAGCTGTAGAAGGTTCTCCATGAAGTCGATGCACAAATTCATGGGAATTGATTTTCACAACAGTAAACAAGGGTGAAGACCTAAAAAGCATATATTTTCAGTTTGAATCAATAAATCACAAACATAAGAAAAAAATAACAAAACCATGTACCTCAGCACAGTGACACTGCTTGGTGGCATTGTCATGATGACATCATGATGTGATGTCACTTTCTGCGCTGTCAGCGTGTCGTTCTCAGTGGTGGTTCGGGTCTGGCTCTGTCCTTTTCCCTCCTCTCCTCCTGCCCTCATGATAAGCTCCCACTCCTCGGCCAGCTGTTGCCAAGGGCAACGGAACGGAGCCAGACAGCCATGTTTTATGTAATTGGCCCGTTTGGCGGGCGGACGCCTACAGAAGAGGTCAGAGGGTCAAACCCTTGTCAAACCGTTGGGGCAAACCTGCCAAATTATGTAACAAGTCATGACTGCTTAACAGCGGATAATAGAAGATGAGAAGCATGCAGCCTTATTACCATCTCATCTGCATCTGGGAAAGATCTTCATAATGGAAATTAACTGGGGTCAAAGCTGTGCAGTGCCTCTTATCAAAACCCCTAATCCACTGACAGACTCACCACTTACTTAGACTGTGGTTTATCCTGCAATAAAATGACTTCCAGGCAGATTACTGCACAGTCATACAGCTATTTTGGGGTGACTTGGAATGCAAACAATTAAGTTACACTGGCACTGATGATGTCAGACCAAGCCATTAAGGTTACTGACTTCTCTGTTCTGAAATTGGAATCAAGCTCCCACAGTCCCACTCCAGTGCCAAGATTCTCCCATTATCGGCTTTTGTTGTTTATTTCACTGACTTTTTCCCTACTCAGAAATGGGCCATTGATAATAAGACTGATAGCATGTGACAACAGTCTCAAGTGCATTCTGAAGTTTATCACTGGTTCACTCAAATGTATTTTTAGAATCAGGTCCATCTGTAAAATTGACCAATATTTTGAGCAGGGGGTGAAGAGACATATCAGTACTGGTCCCAAATATGACATGCAAATCCTTAAAGGTGCAGTGGATACCCCCACTGACAACAGTCCTTATGAAAAGTCATTTTAAATTCACACACATCACTACGACTTTGGTGGCTCTGAGCATGGTTTTTGGCCCAGGTACTGTGCTCAGTGGTCGGCTGACCTTTTAAACTTGTCTAGGAGCTCCGCCTCCTGCTCCTCCTGGAAGCAGATGCCTGCAGGGCAGTCTGGGTAATCGTGAGGGAAGTGGGGAGCGCCCTTGTTCTGGGAGTGTTTCAGGCTCATCTTCAGCCCGCCTATACGAACGCCTCTGTACACCTGGCAAAGAGAACAACAAGGCAGAGGGGGAAACGTGATCACACATAAGAAACATATTGAAAGTCAAGTGACTATAACAACTGAGGCAACTTGAGGGCATCAAGTCCAAATAGAAGGTTCAAATGATTTTTCACTTTAGGTACATTTAACATTTGCACACTGTTTGAACTGCACTAAAAAGATGGATAGCGCAATAAAAGAAAATGTTACCAAAAAGCCTTTCATGCCAAACACGACCTCATTATGCATACTGGACACAGCATTACCTCCACTGTAATGTAAACAATAGGACTGCTACATATTTATCATTTTGAAATTCCATAATTTTTCAGACCTTAACTTCTTGACTGGTTTCAAGATTTTGGCTGGTATGTCAACCAGGCCATCGAATATTGAGTTATAGTATGTGTATCAGTTCTTGGCATCAGTATAATTTTTTGTAATTCCCAAATACCCAAATCCTGAAAATGACCTCATTCATTTTTCATGACTTTCCAGCACAGCACAGAACCCCCCACACATTACTTTCACAATGCTGTTCATAATTTCTTTGATTGTCACAAATTGCCTATCAATAAATCAATAGGGGGATGGGAGGGAGTGTAGTACAAAATTGGTAATTCCAGGAGAAAATGAAAAGATAATTGTGATAAAATGGCACAAGTCATGCTACCTACCAGTGGGACCCAGAAGGCCATGCCCCAGCCCTTTGGCAGCAGCAGGTCCCATCCAGCCCCCCAGGAGCTCATCTCCTGTCCCACCTGCTTCCCAGGCTGGTGAACCAGCAGGAGCGGGACGCGGCCCTGCAGAGGAGTGGGGCTCAGCCTGGAGCCCGGCACCAGCATCTCGCTCTTCATACGGTTCAGCTCCTGTGGGCCATGCACAGAAGGGACTAAGGATAAGACTAAAGGATTTTCTTTGCAGATTTTAATTTGTTTCTTCAATACGCTGTATGTTTGTTAAATTAAAACTTAATCTAAAGCCCTATGTACCGTAGAGATTCCTCTTACACTGTATAGGTGTGATGGGTCATCCTGCGTTAAGCAGCTGATAACCCACCACAAATTGTGTTACTAGTCTGGATTTCAATGGAGAATTTCCTTTTATGATTGTCTAGACAGGCATTGAAGCTTTTCCATCCTGCCAAAAATGTGTTTCTGCCAGACTAAATCCTTCTATTTTTTGTTTTCAGGGGTATGAAAATTGTCAAATTTTAAAACACTGACTATCAGCATGAAGTCCCACCCGCTGGTAGTTTCAGTGCAAAAACATTCAATATCAGCCTTTCAAAAACTCCCATCAGTATAAACGTTGTACATGTTAAAGTAACCCAAACAAGAAAGGATGCAGATGGGAAATGATGCAAACATGAACAGGTGTACCGTTACTCAAACATGGCTTATAGCTTATGTCATATGGTACAAAATTAATAAAACAGCGCAAAGAAGAAAAACTACAACTATGATTATCAATAATGTGAGACATTCTGCTTGTACCTGTTCGGATATCTTGTTGTGTGTGACGTTGTCGCGGACAGACTGGTCCCACAGGAAACTCTGGCAGCAGTGGTCTGGTACCCCTCGCAGCATCAGGTCCCTCCTCTTCTCCTCATCCACCCCTGGAAACAGACACACAGCACACATGGCACGCTCCTGTATGACCAGCCTCTGTTGGTTTAAGCCACTCACAAATAAGAGACTTATGACTGATGTAAAATACGGCTTGAAGAGGGGAAGGAGAAGAGATGATGCAGCGCACAGTGCTGAAGCATTTGCTTTAACAGACAGTATTGGCAAATACTTTCTATAATTTGTTTAACTGTGCTTACAAGTAGGGCTGGGCAATAATTCAATATAACCGTTTATCCTCTTCTCCTCAGTAGAATTATATTGTTTTTATATGATAAGGACAATTCTGTCAAAACTGATGATAAGCACATTTTTATTTAAAAACATTTTAAGGAATGTTATTAAGGTACATTTCAAAATTTTATCATTTATAGGTATAGGAAGATAGACATTGAAATTCAATATATTGCAATGCAAAAATGTATTGTGTTGCAGGAAAATAAATTTCAATATTACATATGTTTAATTCTGCTGTAGTAATGCAGTGATATGCCCTAACAAGCTTTCCATTAAAATTATATAATTTGCACTGTTATGACAACATATTTAATTTCTTTACATTCTGGCAAGCCAGTGCTATTGCTAGAGATTTGTGGATGAGAAATCAAATACTCTGAAGATTTTGTTTTTTTTTTTCATCATGGTTATGAAGCCCATATCATGCTTTGAATCATACCATTAAGTAAGTATATCATCTCATCCTTATTTAAGTGATTCTGCATTCGTGAATCATATCATGATATATATGGACATCGAAAAAAAATCTTTTGGAATATCGTTATATTGATCTCAACCATATGGCCCAGCCATACTTAAAATTCTGAGGGTGGCAAGCGCCACATAGCATAACACTAGGATAACACTAAAATAAGTGACAGTGAATTCTGACAAATTTGAAGACCAGTTACCTATAGTTTTGAGTCAGTTTAACATACTGTTCTGTGATTTAAAGTGTTCCTGACAATATGCAAATTGTCAGTAAAGCTCACCAGTGATGCAGTGGTAAATAAAAAATTGGGTGCACCATGGAATGAGTTGGACAAACAACTGCCATTATAAAACAAATCAAGTATATTTTCATAAAGCATTTTTGTTCCCTTAAAAGGCCCTATTGTCACAGAACAGTTTGACTTTATTTACTATGAATTTATGCTACAACAACTGAGTTCCGCCTCAAAAGGTCAACAGTATTCTGCAAGCAAAACACTGAGAAAAAGAGACTTAAGTATGTTTACCCTCCTCTGTATCCTGAACTCCACCCATGTGCAAAATTAAAATAAACAATGACTAATTTGCAAATACTATCCACCCATGTTTGACTAAAAGGTGACATTGGAGGTAGGACATTTGCGCGATTGCATGCTTTTTACACTATGCAGGTCAACCAATGAGTTCAGTTAAAAAAAAAAACTTCTGTGAATATCTCTCATGAAAGCAGTGACACCTCCATCTGTTATCCAGTTTACGGAAATCCCTGGAGGAAGAGCGAGGAGGAGACTGTATTGTGAGAGTATTGCGAGTACAATGAGTGATACAACATTCAGCGTCAACAAACTACCAGCTCATTCTCTGCATGTTTTGTAAAGCCAATTCTGACAATGACATAAACAATAATTCCACTTACTGTCAAACTGAGCCTGATTTTTCCTTCTTCCTGTAATCATGACGATTAACTCTGATCAATCTACTCACTACTGCTGCAGCTTTTTAAGGCTGATAAATTTGTTAATACAACTGATTCTGAATGAGAATGTATCCGTATCACAACACTTTTCAAGCAGAACTAAAGAAACCATGTTCTTCCTCTTTTTTCGATATGGTGTGAATGTAGCAGAAAACCAGCAGCCAGCAGAGTGAACAAGATGTGTCTGAACAACACACAAAAAAACAAAAATAACTGAAATGTTCTTGTGTTCTTTTTGGGTTCAAATGACGGTGTAGTGTAGAACAGTGCACCCTGCAAACTGAGAGGCACACAGCTCAGTGGTGAAGTAACTGATGGACTTCTGACCAGGACTGATCGGCATGATTGCAAAAAAGTCGGAAAACAAGGGGAAGGTTGAACATAATTGGAGTTATCATTTAAAATGTCTCCTCCTCATGGTCAGCGAATCAGCAAAGTGTTGTCCGTCACTGAGGCGTTTTGAGTACAGGGTCCTGCCAGGATTCGAACCTGGGACATCTGCATGGCCAGGCAGAGGCTCCCCTGGAGCACAGAACCAGATGAGTACTCATTCAAACAGCCTCAGGACGAGAAACACTCTGATTCCGTGTTCAGCTACAGAAACTTGTCCGATTTAACGGCCAGGTTTCCACAGACCCGTATCGAGAACTGCAAAAATGAATGTTCAATTAGCTAAGATTACTTGCTAAATGACAGATGTGCCTAAGGGAGGGTTCACAGAATGAAACTCTGGGAAACACTCAAACTAAAATATGATAAGAATTACTGTCTTTGAAACTTCTGAGAAGACAATCTATGATTTTTATGGAAGCCTTGTAAATCTGCAAGATATCTGCCCACTTGTCCACTGTCTGCGAGGTCAGATTTTACCTTGTGCCTGCTTTACGGTGGGCATAGCTTTGCCCTTCTTTTTTGGTAAAGTCAGCCTGGGATCGTCTACTGTCAGACCCAGCACTGTGCCCGAGGGGACTTCTCCAGTGGAATAGATGCCTTGAGAGGAGACACAGTCATGGTTAGACAGACATGCATGAACTATACATACATAAGCACAGATACACATCCAAATATAAAAACATCGAGGAAAAGAAACATGAGACACAAAATATTAAAAAATCAGGCTGAGGAGAAAAGTAAAAACTACCAACCTTTTAGTATGTGAAAAATATCAGCTTGCTGTTGATGGAGGCTCATCTTGCTCTCGTCTTTGCAGTGTTCAGGCCACCAGAGGGAAGACGGCTGAGATTTGCTCACTGCCTGAAGTCACAAAACACGGTATCTCAGTGTGAGAGGAGAAAATATTTCAGTGGCTCTCTGCTTTTGATTTTCCCCTTATAAATTCTTACATCACAGTCTGTGGCGGCCTCCAAAGTTTCTGTCAGAACAGAATGGGACTGTGGTCCGATCAGACGGTAGCGCACAATCTCCAGCGTGAGATCACTGCAACAGAATCAGGAGTGAATGACAAAATTGGAAACAAAATTTCATAGGTGAATATTTAAGATGGAAAGTATTAACGCTTGGCTCAGCTGGCAACCAAACTATATTCTGACACTTCACTAACTTCATAACGATTCCAGTTGCGCTGGACTTCCAGGTAACAGGGGTGGTGGGAGATCTGGTCCCATCACCCAGGATCTTCTTGGCTGGGGGTCCGCCGGCGTCCTTACAGCTCCGCTTCCTTTTGGTTCCGGGGGTCGGCTTGGCCTCGGGGGTCTTTTCAGGCTTTAGTTCTGGTTCTGGGGTGGGAACAAGCTCTGCAGGTGTGACCACTGGAGCAACCGGGGGGATGACAGCCTCACAACACTGGCACACGCTTTGTAACTCTTGGACAAGGTCCTGGAAGAAGTACACAATTTCTAGGAGTTAGAGTCCTCCGTGTGTAGAATGATTTCCAAGATCAACTCTCGACTAACTTGAAATGAGCCATAAAGTTGGACCTTCATTTACAGCCCACTTCAATTTTCAAGCAGAATACCACATCCAAGCTTTTTCACTTCCAACAAGGTATAAGCATTTGTTTGGGTCAACGAATGCAGATTGGACACTGACCTGTTTGAGAGTGGGATGAGCCCAGATCCACAGCTGTCTATGCACTGAGCCCTGTATACAGGGTCTCCAGAGGAAGGTGACCGGGCCCAGGGGCTGGGAGGGGTACTGTCCTGCTCTGTACACCACCACACTGCCCTGCCTTCGCCCTGACAGAGACAGTGCTGCAGCAAATGTAGGCCCTGGAAATATACACAGTAACAAGTCAAAAGTAGCCATGAAAAAAAACTGGAGTGACGGTGTTGGAGACATTGCTGCTTGGAGCTTAAAGACTTTTTGGCCTGTTGGAGGCGCTGTGGTGAGCCAATCAGTTTCATTTTGTTGATGCTGGATAACAGTGGAAAACCGCATCATTCCCCAAAGGTTTATCCAATCTGACCCAGTAGTGTCTGAGATATTGAGCGTGAAGCTTATTACCCTGTTGGCAATGCTATCATGTCTTTTCAAAATGCCAGATCCCAGTGTCAAAATCCATCATTCCATGAAGTTTGGTCCAAAACAGGCCAACAGAAGGTGAGAAATTGTGCATAGTCTCTTCCCTGAACTTCGATTGTGTGGAACAACTAGTCACACTGGAACGCTCGGATTCGTTAAGTTTTATAAATGCACACAGCTGTCTAAATATCAAAACTTATGTGGCACAGAATCAGAGGGACACGACAAGCCCAAGAGGCATGTTCTCACCTGCCTCCTTGCTGGTCAGCTGTGAGAGACAAGCTAGCAGCTTGTCTTCTTCGCCCTGCAGCTCTATGCAGCAGTAGTAAGAAAGATCCTGCATAGAAAAAAATAAAAATGTTGAGTTGATTTCAGTAGCAGATGGCTTCAAATACAATCTAAATCCATTAAGTGCATGTGATGGACCTTATTCTATCGGCAACTTTTAGAATTTTTACATCACTGAAAACATGCCATGATTCATGAAACAAACACATGTATATATACGGTGTATATATGCATCGACTGTATACCTGCAGCAGGCAGTGGCTGCTCATGGCCCTGTAACAGGGCCGGTAGCATTTGTGTGTGGGTCTGTCCCCGAGGCAGTAGCCCCATTTTTTCAGCATGTGGAAGCGCTTGGCGTGCCAAATGTGTGTCTCCAGCCACATGTTCTTCCTCTGGCGCCGGTTAAACTCCAGCAGCAGATTTCCATGCCGCCGGCGGGCCTTGCGGCTCTTGTTCTTGGCCTGTTCCTTCTTCTTCTGGCCAGCCTTGAGGCTCTTCTCCCGCTGGAGGAGGAGTAGGAGGAGGAGGATACATGAGATGTTACTGGGGGTGCAAAGACGGATAATGTGAAAGAAAGGCAGAGTGTGTGTATGGAACAAGAGAAATTAACAACTTAAAACAAGAGGATATTGCCTCTGCAAGGAAAAATTGAGAGAAAAGGTGTGCGAGTGCTTAATTTTACCATCCTGTTGGCCACGTCCCTCAGTCTGCAAGGCAGCCTCTTGGTGTTGTGGCTCATTGCCCTCCTCCTCATGTGTTTAGGCAGGGCTCCAAACACATGGCAGCTGCCAGTGGTCTTGGTGACAGCTTTCAGCATGGCCCTCAGCTCCGCTGCCCTGGCTACAGCAAAGTCTACACCTGGGTCAGATGAGGGGTGTGGGACTTTGTAATTGTAATTAATCTGACAGTGACAATGTGTTTGCCTGTAACATGCAATTTGATAACTGGCTGTTTCCACTTGTGCCTTATTTTCCATCCAGAATCCACCGAATCCAGGAGAGAGATGGGACATAAAATGAGCTAAGGATTTGAAAGTGTAGGCAGTAAAGCTGATCATTCTTTGACCTGCAATATAATCATCACTGGCTACATGTTGTGCAGTCTGAATGATTAAATGTGTATTGTGTATTGTCTAATGTCTACTGTATGGACTGTTGCCTAAACCCAAGCTGTTATGACTTCTTAGTGAACAATCACAGAGGATGCAGTGCATAGATGTATGTAATCAAACAGTAAAAAAGTCATTATACTATACAGATGTAAGAGTAAGAGTATGCCTTTACCAGGGATGCTCTGGGGCATCTCCTTTGCGTAGCCCCCGCCATCTTTGTGGTATCCACGGACCCATCCACTCTGAGATTTCTTCTGCCTCGGTGTAGCTGGACCACCACCATCACCACCTTTTATAAAATAATTTCTTTATCATTTCAACCTCATATTTCTAATAATAATAATCACAATAATTATAATAATAATAATAGCAACAATAATGATGTGCTAGTTTATTATGAACTGAAGGGAAATTCTCTTCTTACTTGTCCTGCCTCCACAGGGAGGTTAGAGGTCAGTATCCGCTGCAGAGTAGCACCTTGGATCTGACAGGTACTCAGTCCACTTATCCTTCTCGACTGCCTAAACATTCGCCCTAGACACTAATCCTAAGGTTTGCACATTCGTGCAAATTACCACCATCTTTGAGGGTGTCCCATTACCATGTGAGCCAAATGAAGCGAGACTGAGTGGCTGTCCAGCACTTCGATGTTCCTTCAAAACCGAGGACATTAAAGTGCTGGTTTAAAACCAAGTGAAGCCCCAGCAGGCACTGTGATACCAAAATGAACTGCTGTAGAGAGTGAGATGGGGGAGGAGCTAATTATAAGTATAAATGTAGGCCTATAGGTCCAACAAGGCTAACATTCGCTTGAAATCAAGTTTGTATCCACTATTTATATTGGATGCTTGACAATTTCCACAAAAAGGGAAACATGGTTAAACAATGGGAACATATAAACATATAAAGCCACACTTTGAGGTTTTCCATGTGATACAAAACAAAGCTGATAGAAAATCAAAGACTTGTTTGTCTTTTCAATGGTTCTTGGCTAATTATTATCATTTTTACATGTATATTTATTAATTGATATTTTCATTTATGTAGTCTCACTCATAGTGTTCTGAACATCACATACTAATCATATAAAGAAATGCACGTCCCTCCATCTGTGTATGTGCCAATGACGCAACACAGGGATATTCTTTTTATGGTATATGAGCAGTGCTGCATATCTCCAGTAAAACTGAAAGCTGCTGCAAATCTGGCAACAGCTGGATGATGATGCACCATGTCAACATGAAGACATCCCAGAGCTGTTGCTGCAGTTCAGACTCCCTCTCTCCTCATTTTCTCCCGTCAGTGACCCTTTCACATTTCGAACTGAGTGTCCTTCAAAATGAAGGGCAATTTGTTGAGGGTGGACTGGGAAGAGTGTCTGGCTGAATAACACTTCAGTTTGTACATGAGTACGAAGGTGCTTTACTCATACAGAACTCCTAAACTGCAAATAGGAATGTTGTTTTTTTCCTTTAATCAGCTACCTGAGTGGTGTATGTTTTTCTATCCATGTGTGTGTCTCCGTTTATGGAGAATCTACCACTACAAGCCACCACTTTGGTAACTTTGATTAAATCACACACTGTCCAGTACAGAGACGGTAACTGCCACTGACTTTGACAAAGAGCAGGATGCACAGACTGAAATGTGCTGATCCCTCTGAAACGTTGGCCATGTAGAAGGAAAGAGGGGGCACAGAGAGAAAGACTGAGGACCTGTACATTTATATAGGAAACAGAGAGGCAGGGAAATACATGATCATAATAAATCAATGAGAATACCGGAGACAGGGGTATCTCCTCCGTTCTGCGGGCTGCTCGCCACATTCAGGGGAGAGGACGAGTACTGCACACTCAAGGGCTGATTCCTCATCTTCTTCTCCCGCATCTTATGTTTAGCTGCAGACATTTTCTGAGAGAACAAAATAACACGACTGTTAGCTAACCTGCATCATTATTAAGGCTGACTGACTGCTGCGCTGGATCTGAAATGTTGTCAACTCATAGTGCTGTTGGCGCAGACCACAGATCTGAACTTTGGGTTCTAGCTTAATAGGCGAAAACAAACACAAAAGGCCCTTCTGAAGAGCAAATACAAAAGGCCCCCAAAATGACATACTCACCCCAAGTTTCTGTAATGACGACTATAACCCAGAAACTATGCTCCAAATTTAAGCGAAATCACATTTCACATGTGAGTTTTCCGCATGCACATGACGTGTCTCTACTTCCGGGTATGTGGTCTTCACGCAGGAGATATGCAGGTCAGCGGCGCAACATGGAATTCCAGTACAATACAGCGACTACTAACATTAAATCATTTTGCCCTCCTCATTTTTGCTAAAGAGACCAATTAACCCTTCAACATGCCCGTATTTAGAGAATAACTCAAAACAAGAACATTTCCTTTGCGCGTACACGGTCATTTACGGTAAACGTAGTTCTGACGTCATAGCCCAGCTGATCTCTCTGGTCTCTCCGTGCAGCGTGCGGTAGTGCTTGTTTCATTCCCACATCGCTGTGAAATAAACTTTTAACACAATGGCATCACTCATCAGGAAGATAATCAACACCACGAAAGCACCTGCGGCTATCGGCCCATACAGGTAGGAGGTCTAGTAGGATCATGAAGCGCAATCTCACGTCTTCAAGCTACAGTTACATCTTACTTTACTCAATCAAAACAAGTTTCTGAATTAGGGGACTATCACGTAATGCCAGCAGTCACGGCGATGAATATAGTCATGTTTTATCCACTGTGAACATAATTGCATTTTTCATTAGACAGGGGTGTGCACAGTTTTGTCCAATAGTAGCCTGTGGTCGGAGGTGGAGCAACACTGGCCTCAAACGACTGAAGTGCATTGAGGGCCAAAGTACATGTTTTTGGATTGCACGTTAAACTTGTATCAAATTCAACAGGTGTGTGTGTGTGTGTGTGTGTGTGTGTGTGTGTGTGTCGACGTTTTGTGGAGACGGTTTCTGCCTTTTTATATGCTTTTGTATGCTTTTATATGCATGTCACACTGACTTTGGACCATAGCCTACTGTTGTACTGTTTCACCGCTGGTTGGCAGCACGTCATTTCTCTTGCCTCCTAGGTGTGAGTGTAAGAGGGTACTGGGAATGTGTAAATACAAATGTATACAAATATATAATAACATTACACAAATATAGACTAGCCAATTTTTTTATCACCATTTCTTAAAACTCATAGACTCATAAACCTTTACCGAAAATAAATTAGGTAAGACAGACTAAATATTATCTATCTATCAAACTATGTCTGTCTGTCATCTAATTTCATTAACCACTTTTCTTTTGAATATGTGTCCTATTTTAAATAATTTCACTGCATCTCTGTACCTGTGCGAATGTGAATGTGACAACTACATCTATCAATCTTGAATTTTAGCCCTTCCTTACATACTTTACTGTCCTGTCCATGCCTTCCTGTAATGCACTTTGAAGACTTTGCTTGTGAGATATAGCTCATTATTATTATTAGTAGTAGTAGTAAGTGTAATAAGTCATTAAATGAACAGTAGTATCTCTGACATGGCCAGGGATGGTGTAATAGCTACAAAGGCTGTGAGTGGAGTAACATGAAAACCTGCTGTTCTGGGAACAGAAAACACCAGGACTCATTTCCAATATTCTTCCCGCTCTTCACCCCTCTGGCCTCCTCCAGTATCAGCACAACAGTCTGTAATCCAGCATAGATCACCCTGTGTTTGTGTCACTCCCAGCCAAGCGGTGGTGGTGGACCGGACCATGTACATCTCAGGACAGTTGGGGATGAATCCTGCTAGTGGACAGCTGGTGGAAGGGGGCGTTCAGGCCCAGACCAGACAGGTGACCCATCGCAAATAACCCCTCTATGACTATAAGAAATAGAATTATTTGAAATGAAACCAAGGGAAATACTTTTTCTGAAATTCAGGAAACTCTCCTTGATACTTTGACTTGTCTCTGATCAAGTAATTTCCTACTCCTATTATAAGTTGAATGTAGTTTATTCAATTCAGTCTACTTGTTATGTACAGTCTGAGTTTGTCTGATCCAGCCCATTAAAAAGCTGTAGGCAGCAGTCATTTTGAGATGAAAAGCTGGGTAAACACAGGTGTTACAAATGATATTAATTAAGGATCTGTAGTTGGCTCACTAGAAAGATGCTGGTTCACTTGAGTGGAACAGAATCTTAATTAATGTCATTGGTAACACCTGTGTTTTCATGTCAGAATGGCTCCTGTGAAAAGAATCTATTAAGAAATGAGAACGAATCTTTTATCACAAGCAAACAACCTGCAGTTTGTTTGTGTTTTTAAACAATTATATTAAAACGGAATGGACCTCAGCCCTGCTTAATATTAATAGAGCTGATTTTCCTGTTTCTAGCAAATCAGTGCAAATTAAAAAAGAAAAAAAGACTACAGAACAGATTTAATCATGCTCTTTGTTGTGCTGCCTTACATTAAGACACTCTTCTAAAATCTCCAAACAGGCTCTTGTGAATATGGGTGAAATCCTAAAAGCTGCGGGCTGCAGTTATGAGAATGGTGAGAACTCCCATCAGAAAATGAATGCAACTGGTGTGACTTCCTTTAAAACTGCATATGATGGCTGACTCTGTTGTCTTTGTAGCCTAACTGCACATGTTGTGTCCCACAGTGGTCAAAACCACAGTGCTCTTGGCAGACATGAATGACTTCAACAGTGTCAATGATGTGTACAAGCAATGTAAGTACAGTGGGTTTATTAATCTAACGATTAAGCAATATCTCACACTTTCAGCCAATAGAAAGTCTTTGATGGACTTAGTAATTGTGATTATCCATCAGTGGTTCATCACTTACATTTTGCATTCCAAACTTTGTCCATTGGGTGTCAGCACAGTTCAGAGAGACTGCATTAACAAACTAGACAGCAGTTGTTGCCCAGGTGACATTTCACTTGTATGCACATAGAAGCTGCCTGATCATTGCCTCATCAAACATAATAGACTTATGTTTTACCCAAACTTGACTGGAGTGCAATCACAAATTGTTAGTGAGTGCTCATCTATGGCTGCCTGCTCTGTTTTCCATCAGCTCCATTAATATTTTCCTGATGAAACATCTTACTTAGAACAGGAACATTGCAATTTTGGTTGTAGATCCTACAGTTGTTTACTTGATTTGGTCATATTATATATTGAAAGCATGCACAGTATGGTCAAAAATATGAAAAAACTGTCCAGAAAGAAACCCATCGACTTTGTCAGTCAGCTGGTACAGAGACCCCTTTTGAAGTGCTGAGTCACCAAACAGGGTGAAACCCGAGCTGCTGCCAATAGACTGAGCCTCAAACTAGATGGCAGGCAGCAAGCAACATCTGATGTCTAATAGGATCTATGCAGAGAGAATCTATTGGTGTAAGCCAAAGAAATACTATAACTCTCCACTTAGAGGTCTAATTCCACACGGGAACCTGTAAACACTGAATAGAAACTGACCACAGCATTCCTCACCAAGGTAGAATTTCATGTTTTCAGTTTTGTTTTTAGTCCTACTTTGTCCCTGCTATGTTAATTTGGAAGAAGAAAAACAAATTTGTTCATTGTGTCATCTAAACGAGGTTGAAAATGAATATCACTTTGTTTTTTACTGTCTCTTTTACTGTAAACCTCATCATATTTTATTCAGTACAGTGAAAGGAGAAATAGACTTTTTGAATATGGATGATGCACAAAGATTGAGCTGGTTATTCATTCACAAGAACTTTAAGTTAGCTAGTTATCTGGAGAAAGCCTGGGAGATAAGAAGGAAAGCTCTTTATCAGGATACAAAGTAAGTTTTTGTTTTGATATATCTTGTATTTGATTCTGATTTAACAGATACAGTTGTTTTTTTATTTCTGAATGTGTGTCATTACCGGAAGTTTCTTTTTCTGTTGACTAGTCTTAGTGTCTTGTAATCCCAGGTGGGATGGGCCAAATATTTGGCATGACATGGAAATGAAAAATTCATTCATTCATTATTTGCTGCTTTTGTTTTGATTTCTCTTTATAATTCAGTTTAGTGTAAGTTACAAAGGAAGCTGTTCTTGTTCGCTGTACTTTATCTGTAGATGAGTAATTAATTTTTTTTTAAGTTCTTTCATTTCAGAAATGGAAGTTCATGCAGAATGTTTGCTTTGTGTGTAGAAAGTAGACCGTAATATGTTTTTACACAAATTAAAGAGACCTTAAGTGAACTTAATTTGTGATTTTTATCAACCTCTATTGGCAACCAAGAAATTACAACATTAATAGTTAATTTTGTGCAATGGGAGAGTAAAAATATTGTTGCACAAGTTGTCATCTGCTTTGATATATGAACATACTTCATATATCATTGTCGGATACAACCTGATTGGAGCCACTGACTGAAATGTAATTAGCAAATGTAAAAGCTCTGATGAAGTGTCCTATAGGTTGAACCACAATTATCTCAAACAATTTAATATAATACTGTTAAATCAGTCAACATGAAGAGAAAACAGAACAGCAAATAAACCTTTGTATATACCAAAATATTGAAAATTACTTTTTTTTACATATTACATATTAGAGGTGGATGACACTGACTGGTTAACGTTGAGTAAAAGGCCCTATATATGTATTGGTTTAACTGTAACGCACACCTTTCTCAATCACAAGTTATGAGCATTCAACATTCAACAATTTCAAAATGTAGCTTTTCACTGAGAATGTTTGTAGACAAGCTATTTGTCTGACTTCCGGTGGCTTGTGTGTGTGTGTGTGTGTGTGTGTGTGTGTGTGTGTGTGTACGCGTGTGTTGTTGACTTTATGCTATTTAATATGCTGCTTTCTAGTCTTCAGCACCAACTTCCCAGCCAGAGCTGCCTACCAGGTTGCTGCTCTTCCCAGAGTGAGTATCTGTTAGTGACTTGTGGTCTTGTCTGTCTGTTGATTCTCCGCTGACTTAAACCAGCTATGGCCAAATCAAAGCAAAAACACTCTCTCAACTGTGTTGTCATCTCCAATCCCTGTTCCCATTGTCTTTTCTTGTACCCCGTCTCTCTCTAGGCTGGACTGGTAGAGATTGAAGCAGTTGCTGTGCTGGGCCCACTGGCCGATGGCTCCTGATAAAAACGTCTATAAAAAGATGAAACAAAAATTGGAGCACTTATGGGAGCTCATGACCACTGAGCGCCCTTTTTACAATATCTTTATATCATGTTATTTGCGGAAATTGAATAAACAAATTTCCTGCTTCGAACTGATTGTCCAAATGATAATTTGTCATAGATGTATTGTTTTTTATGAGGCATTCATTGGTATACACTGCAGCCTCAACAACATGACGAAGGTCAGTACTTCCACTTTGCTTTGCTAGTATTTTATAGCAGCAGGCTACTGTAGTTCAGCACTTTCTCCTCTCTCATTAATATTGATGAGGAGTGTTTGGAAACGGTCTCTAAACTGCAACACGTTTTACATTCCGTCTGCTCACATTTCAGATACAATGGATGAAAAGTACCTACTCTTGTTTGCTGTATTGAGTTACACTGCGAGTCTCTGTTATAACCAGTCACACCCATGACAGTCTCTCCTGCCTTCATTATGTGGGATAATAGATGGTAAATAATGAATGAATAATAAATGTTTTAATTCCCTTTAATGGTGTTTTTTAATTTGAACTCAGAGTGCAAGCAAAACTCCTTACTTGTTGATGCATAATGTCAGTAGTTGTATGTGAATTTCCCTTTATAATATCTAAAAACAATCTGTATATCAGAAATGTATGGATTACGTTCTAAATGATGCTCTCAAATGTGTTGTCCTTGTCATAAAAAATAAAACCGATTAAACTGGACATGCCAATGACAGCGCTGTTTTTGCCTCATTGGCAGGTGGGGCCCAAGGATAGCGCCACCCTCAGGTCAAAATATCAGCTTTGCACAAAAGATCTCAAAATGAAATCAGTGGATTGCCATGATATTTGGTGAGCACACATATACACCCCAAAGGAAGATTCCTCTAGATTGTGGCAACCCTGAGTTTTCCTTTTCTGCCATTCTCAGGCCAAACATTTCACTTGTGCAAGACATATCTCCAAATGTAACAAATAAATAGACAAATAATTTGCTGAGCATGTTCATTGTTCCTAGGGAGTGAACCCTATCAGTTTTGTTGTCCATCATCTTGTACCATCATCTTTTTTCTTGCACCACCCTTAGGTCAAAATGTCATATTTGGTATTTCACAATCTATTGGGCAGGGCATTTGGTGATGTCTTCCATTTTTACACACACAAACTGTTTCACTAAAGGTCATCTACTATCACTCCATATAGTGTCTGCTAATGTGTTAGCATTAAGCATCAAATTGAATAATCTACAGTATAAACATGGATGATGTTGGTGTCTGTGTTCTATGGTGATATGACCAAAGGGCCATTCTACCAAAAATATGGTGTATTCTTTTAAGAATGAATTTCAAAAACTACCTCTATGCCCCATACTAAAACAGACTTTGGTGCACACTTAGGTTAAGTTAAAAAAATACAGTACATGTATTAGTAGGTAAAACTTTATTCTGTACACTAAAAGGTTAGCGGCATCATAGATAAAGCTCAGAGAATGGATATATTACAGAAGAATAAGCACTTGCAAGAGCTTTAATAGATAAAGAAATATCAGACATCAGAACAAACATCCCACAACTTCCATCACATCTCACACAATTAAGCTAACATTTTCTAAGAACTTTACACTTTTGTAACACAATATGTAGAAACAATAATGAGTTAAATATTATGCTCTCTAAGGGATGTGTTATTCTAAAGTAAAATGGCTTCATAGAACAGCAAGATGACATCAATAAATAAAACCTGGATCCTCGACATCCTTAGCCTCTGAAAGGTTCAACACGTTATCGATAACTTTCCACATATGGTACATGTCTTCTTCCTCTCGCACATCTTCAAAATACAAATTATATTCATAATTCCCCCATAAAGCGCAACAAGGAGATAAGGAAAAAAAGAGGAAAAAAGGGAAAAAATCATGCAACATAGAGTAGCTCTTATCAACATTACACTGTACACTCCGTCTCTAATACTTAACCCTTAGTACCGTCATTCCTGTTGATTAAATAAACCTTATTAGCAAGGCTGCAATTAAATGTGTAAACAAAAACTAACAAATATGTGGGTTTATGGCAGAATTTACACTCCAACAAATCTAAAATTGTCATCCATGTCAGTAAAATGTGATCTTTTTAAATGATGAAAGACACATGGAAACTGAAGCTTCCTGTGTAGACAACTACGAAAAATCAGATCTGTCACATTTAGGTGGAAAAACATCAGATTTTAGCTGGCAGTGTAAATGTAGCCAGTGTCTTCTTCACCCTCCCAGTTTGGTTTATAACTTAGAGCAGTTTGCATCATTTCATTCACAGTTGCGATGTGTTTGGCTTGCATTCCTCACAGAAGCAGCTAACTGAAGTAGTGGATTCACTGTAGCCAGCCTTCCTTTCACAAAGCTGTTCAATACATTACTGGTCTGTCATTGATAAGAGAGTTGGCAATACAGTCTGAACCGGGAGTTCACAGTTTTTCTGAGAATTGCATGCTTTTGCCCCACTTAACCTGTCTTGAATGTTTTCATTGCACATACAATACAATCGATGTATGTGACTCAAGGCACTTAATTTCTTAGCAAAAATTCTATTATATCAGATTATATTTACAAATGTAGGAAAAAATCTTGATCTTTCCTGAATACAAGGTATTAAGGCACCGTGGTGTGTGAGACTGACCAGACATATAATTGTAGCTGGTGTATAGTTTAGTAATCAGTGATAAGACGATATTGATAGTAAATGTATTATTTCTTTTGTTGCTTCATCTTGTTTATCTCCACTAGCCTTTACACTTGCATTTTTGGGGTTGTTTTCATTATTTTGGTACGTCTCTTCTGCAAAAAGTCCCAAATCCATCTCTGAAAGGAAATAAGAAAAAAGAGCGATCAGATGAAAGACACATGGAAACTGAAGCTTAATAAAATAGTCATGTAATAAAACAATCCTGAGACATCTGCGATAAATTTAATGCTATGCCATTTCTACAGTATAACTCAACATAGTGTGTACTCATATGTTAGCATGAAACATCAAACTGGAGCGAGAAGTCAGTTCTTTTCTGGTCCCTAGTTGATCTGATACTGTAGAGTGGAGTTAGCAAACATCAAGTAACATCAAATGATCGATTTTTGATCAGTTTTACATTTTTTGTTACAGCGTTCATTTTTATATTCACTGGACTGAATTTGCACAGTTAATTCGTTGTTAGAGGGGCATGTATATAATTATGCAAAGCATAAATTGGTGCCTTTGACTACAGAAGTCCAACAATGAAGTCAGTATGTTGAAGGAACTTGTCTAGCCGTCATCTGTTGGTCTGTTCTTACCAGTTCAGGCGTCCTTTTTGGCTTTCTCACTCTCTGTTTCCTGAGGGGCCTCTGCTGCTGGCACCACCGTCCCTGCTGCACACGCACACACACACAAACACACACACGCACACACGAAATTAGTGCATAGCATTCCTATACAAAACATGTTACATTTTGACATTTTGTTTTTTTAAGATTATTTTTAGGGCATTTCTGCTTTATTGGATAGTGAGAGTAGAGATGGGGTAGGGGGTAGGGAGGATGAAATACAGCAATGGGCCCGAACTGGAATCGAACCCAGGCTGCCGCAGTAACAATTGGTGGCACTCACTCTAACAAGTGAAACACTGGGGTGCCCCAACTAACTCATTTTGATGATTTTATCATGACCAAACTAAAGATATAGAACTTTCCTTCTGCAGTTTTCTGCAGAGGAAAAGCTGAGAGCCAGCTGAAGTACCAGCACATCTGGTCGTGCTGAACCAGCTTTCACTTTACGAGCAAAAAGTCTGACCTTTGAACCCA
>OMLF01038105.1:13234-25526 GCA_900302615.1 Holocentrus rufus | reverse complement strand
TTCAACCCCACCCTTCACAATTCCTTTGAAATATAAACCTAGGGTTTGTGTTTACTACATAACACACACACACACACACACACACACACACACACACACACACACACACACAAAACGCGCAGTATTTTATGGCATCTGTTCTGTTTTGCACATCCTGCATCTTTGATGGCTTTTCATGCTGCAAGTGAGGAAGGCTGAAAGATGATGCCAAAACTTTCTCTCATGTAAACACACTGAGAAACAAAGCAGGTGTAGCCTTCACAAAAAAAGAGCTTATTAGTGTCTGTAACAGCAATTCTGTGACAGCAATTCATTTATTGCTTATTTTAATAATTAACTAAATCCAAATAGAACATGTGATGATCCAGGTTAAAAAGGCAAAACCCTTACCTTGTTAACACAAATTGCAACGAAACAAAAATGTCTCAATAAAGCCCAGCAGAGAGTCAATAGAGGAGTTCCAGCTTGAAGAATAAGTCCATCTAGTAGCTACAAACTCTTCAGTGTGAACATGGATTTTTCCCAGCTCTCTGTCTTTCTCTCCAGGCACTTACATTGCTCTGCCCCTCACTCCTCCATCCACACTCTGCTTCTCCATTCACTCCCCCTGTCCGCCTCTCACTCCAACCTGGGAGACGCCTCTCGTTCAACTCAATCTCTGTCAGCAAACAATAACTCATGTGTTTTTAAGGCACACTAACAGATTTTTACTCATGTTCAATCCAGGCCGTTCAGTGATTGAACCACAGCCAACCTTGAATAAAGTTTATCAGTGTTTTCCAACTTCAGTGACTAATTTAAGTGATTTGACCCATGCTTTCATTATACATATAAAGATATCATAGAGGCTTGTATTAATTCTGTAGTAAATAAACAGGTACTATTCATCTGCATTGAACTGTAATAACCTCAGATCAGAGTTAAAGAGGTGTATTGTAATTTTATGAGTGATGTTTGGATGATCTATCTTCTTCCCCAGTCAAGGAACAGTTGAGCAGCGGTTTATGGAAAGAGCTTGTAAGCAGTCATCATAACTCCGGTTACCCTGAAAGCAACCTACCTGCTGCACAATGAAGACACTTATGCACAGTAACCCATCAACCTCAGTGACCAAATAGTTTCAAAGGGCATATCCGCTGTTTAGGCTGAGGATACAGTGGTGGCAGAGTTAGTGCCAACAGCAGCAACAATCAGAACATTTTCTCCATGAATGGTTTATTGAAAAGTGGGTAAAGTATCATGTTGTAAGCATGGCAAATCGAATATACCCGGACCTGGCCCTGACTTCATCTTCATCTTTTAGCCAATAAATTATGACAGTGAGGAATAAAAAGGTCACTGAAACACAAGGCACACACACACAAACTGGGAGAGGTCACGCACAATTCACCACACATCCAGAATGAAACACAAACAACCGTCTGTAGGTGAGATTTGATTTTAATAGACAAATAAATATTACATCTCGTCTTCTTCATACAGCGGCAGACTTTGAATTTTGTGTCCTTGGAGGACATTTTGTGTCCGGGAAGCAGCTTGCCAATAATTGCATCTGGTGGAACAGACTCCTTTGTTTACACAGACCAGCTCCTATTGGCTTAATTGAAAAAACACAACCAGAGTCCACATTTATTAAGCTACTCAGAGTAGAGGGGGGCTGATCTAGGATCAGTGCAACCCTTCTCCTGGAGAGTCTCATTCATAGTGCCTCTAAAGTCAAAAATGATCCTAGATCAGTGTTCCTCCTGTGCTGTCAAGAAAGATAAATGGCAGCCCAGGACTTTTCTTCTCAGTCAGTACAAACATAGACAAAACATTCAAAAGTTCTGAAAGTCAATCTTTAAAATTCAGTCCATCACAACTCAACACTCCTGTGGTTTCTAATACAAGACAACATGTTGACATGATATATGTTGCTCTTCGATCACGTCAGAATACAGGCAGATGCATTTCTTTGGAATACTTCCAGTCAAGGTGGCACTTCACACATCGCTCGGTAAAGTGCTCCCCATCAGAAAGAAAGTTATAAAGGCAATCCAACCCTGATCACGAGCAGAGACAAAACAGAGAACACTTGACGACTCTTCACTCCTCACCGTGGGCAACAGGATCGTCTTTTTTGCATTTGTGCAGAAGCAAGTATGTCTATCATAGGTAGGACTCACAACATACTATTACAGATACACACAGAGCTTAAATAGCAATAGTAAAAATATATATCATCTATCACACATCTTTCTTATGCTTTTCCATTCCATTTCACCCTGTTTCAAATGCATTAAAATGCATGACATTTCCTGGATTATACTATTAATACAGGAGATTAGTGCAACCAAAGAACTTCACTGAAACAGTATAATAAAAGCAACAGCATAACTGGAACAGAATAGGTATATGGAACAGTTACAGTAAGAATATTATATGAGTCAATCGATAAATAACAGGGGGGGATGGGAGGTCACAGCGGTGGTGGTGTGTGCACATGTGCTTAGGTGTGTGTGTGTGTATGCATGTGATATGAGTAAATACATGCGTGAATGTGTGAGTGCATGTGTGTAGCTACAACATATCCATGAATATATTGTGCACTGGAGAGGCAGTATGGTGCATACATTTTGCTGGGGATTTATTAACAGCAGGGTCCAGCCAGCAGGAATCACTGATTGTTTTCATGCTGTAGCAGTGGTGTAGGGCGGAGGAGCCTGCTTGGGAAGGACAGCCACACTGTCATCATATGGAGGCAGCAGCACCTGCAGATGAAGATAAGGCAGAGGGGAAATGCGGTCAAACAGCAGTGTGAGGGTTCCCATTGTTTGCCTGCACAAGATAACAGCCATAATTCAACACAAATAATAGGGCTGCGACATATATTGACAAATAAACAAACTGCAATTATCTTGCTGAATTGTGATAGAAACAGCAACACTGTATATAGACACAGAATTTTCAATATTTTATTGCACACTGTTTTCTGCAATGAGATAGCATTTTTAACAAAAACAGAGATGTTGTTTGTTTTGCTTGAACATTATAATTGAACATTTCTGGCAACGTGCAGTGTAATTCATGCACTAAATTACCATGTTTAGGAATCCATGTTGAGCACTTACCACTCTAAATAATAAAATATAAAACTAAGTAAGTAAGTAACTAACTACCTAAATAAATAAATAAATAAATAAATAAAAATAGATAAATAAATGTAATTGCAGTCTCATGTGACTTGGAAATTGAACTAGCTAATTTTGTGACGTGGATGATGATGATTATTTGGGCTGTGCAGCCCAAATCAAAAACATCACAATAATGCCACAATGCCAGAGCCCTGATGTTTTCATTTTGTCTGTGAAAATTCTTATAGAAGTTGGATATAAATGATACAAGTATTGGCACCATAAATCATAAAACCACAGTAAAAGGTAAAATATTTATACACCCTGAGGCTAGAAATGCTGCTGAAACATCATGGATTACTAAACTGCAAGACTTCGACTTGATATGTTACGATTATGTAATGTGTTGAATAGGAAAATGCAGCACAGGGAGAATGGCCTGAATATACTGTGTGTGACGAGTAAGATTTATGATTTTATGCCAGGTGATAAAAACAAAGCAGGTGTTGGTGCCCAGATCCAGTTTTCAAACTGTATCCAGATTTTGTAAGTAGAGAACACAGATTCATTGAGAAAACCCTTTCATGTTTATTATTCAACCAGGACATTGAGTGTAAACTGTGCAGCTAAATCCTGCTAAAGGCAGCCCATCTGCACCGTAGATAAGATGTAGCTTCTGCTGTACAGATGTCTTGTGAGTGTCCTGTTTCTTGGTAGATGGCAGACCTAGATTTGAAGCCCAGTGGTCTACACAAGGAAGCATAACTATAAAACAGCAGGATATTTTCAAAGATCTCTGATGTCTCCCTCTCTTTGGGGAGGTTTTTCTCCCAAAAGAAGCAGTTTGTCTGCAGAATATGGTCATTCACAGGTTTGCTCGTCACGCTGTCTTCCAACAATAGCAATAACCCGCTATATTCCTGCAACTGGCACCCTGACACCCACCATTCACATCTATTCAAGTCTGTCCATTCAGGTATTGTGGAGGAAGGGCCATTCAACTCTTAAGCTACATACGTTTTCCAGTGTCTTGGACAAATATATGGCAATGCACTTAATACATCTCGTAGGGGCAAATTAGACTCACGAAGAAAGCCTGTGACTTTGCTTTAGAATGAATACAATTCTCCCTGTGCTTTTCTCTCCCTCTTTCTTTCTTTTTTCTCAGGGAATCGGCATGAAGGGAGGCAAAGCTTGTTTTGCTGTTGGCCACACGGCAGACAAACTGCATGCTGCAGACTTCATTTGGACGACACCAACAGCGTGTTCAACCTGAGTCACTCGCATTTCAAACAATGAGCCGTGAGAACGTCTCACTCACTCAGAAGGCTCTTCAGCTTTCTTGCTTTGTTCACTTGTACAGCCCTGCAGCACATCGCTGAGCTTTTGAAAATGTGAGTCGGAGGCAGAGGAGTGTGGGAAGATTGTCAAAGTCCAATGGGTTTGAGGTTTTTGTTCCAAAAGAGAGTACAGGCCAGAAAGTGAATTTTGAAAGCCAGAAATCCCATAAATTAATAAACAACTAGGGCTGGGCAATCTATCAATATCATTACATGAGACTAGACATTGTCTGGGATTTTGGATATCGTAATATCATGATATGGTATAAGTGTTGTCTTTTCCTGGTTTTAAAGGCTTTATTAAAGTAAGTGGATGCTGTTTCCTGAACTTATTAGACTGTTCTACCTGCTCTGTTAGTCGCCTCCACCTGCTTGGTCATCACATCCACATCACTGTTTATCAAAACCTCATTTGTAAATATCTTATGAAAGCACCAATAGTCATCCCTGCAATATCATCACAATATATCGGGGTATTTAGTCAAAGATGTTGTCTGTATGCTGTATACTACAGATACATTATATTATTGTCATTGTGTGCTGTGGGACATTTTAAGTGTTTCTTATTGCCCCTTCTGCACCAAATACTGTGTTTGACAGGCCTGAAGCCCCATGTGGGTGTGAGCGAGTGAGCGAGTCTCGTCATTAGGAATTTCTATCATATGGAATGGATTACACATGTGTACTGCTGACCGAACCGCAGTACAACTAATGTATGTGCAAACTGGTGGTCAGGAAGCACAAAGCTGCCTCAGTGTCGTCTGTGGGTCTGTGGGGAGGCCTAATTGAATATGCCCTGTGCTAAGTTAGAAAGCATACCTGTGGCGGTGAAGCTAAGCTTAGAAAATACAAAGGGCAGGCTGCGGGCTTTCTGGCACTTTCCGCTAATGATGTCAGTGGTGTGGAAAGTGGCCTCCCGTTTCTGTCTTTACAGCTCAGGTGTTTTACACATCATGAATCTGGAGCGGTCACACTCGGTTTCTTATAGCCCCCAAACATCACAGCGCGCAGGTGAACGCAGAGTGGAGACTAGTGAATTGTTTCAAATAATGAGGAACTCTTCACTCAGAGGAGTCTTCATCTGCAGACACAGGAACACAGGTTTCTCTACATACTTGTGAAACTCGACATACTGCACATATTAGTCTTCAGGGAGATCGGCTATTAACAACTCCTCAAATGTTCATGCGCTTTATAACCCCAAACTAAAACTCAAAACATCCCAGTGAGATTCTAGTTTTCCCACCGCTCAGCTGCTCTGTCAGAGTGAGTGTGTCATAATGAGTGTGTGGGTAGAGGGGCAGACCTGACCTGGGCAACAAGACACCAACAGAGGACCCAGACTTTCTTACTGTACAGCCACTGTAGCTAAGCCATGATTATAATGGCTTTGCCAGCTTGGAGCCTGATCTGTTCAATTTCATCCTTCCATTCATGTTAGATTGTATAAAACTACGAGCTACAACAGCCTGGCTTTATACTTCCTTCCTCCCCCAACATGATGACTTTACAGTGGCAAAGCTGGCCTGACAGGAGCAAACCTACGCACACAATAAAAACCTGAATTGTGGCCTGGAATGAATAGGGAAATCACTTTTCCATTGGACTCTGCAGATTTGTTTTGTTGCCTTTGGAAGTGGGCTAAAGCTCCATATCAGGTTTAAATATTCTTTCATGATATTTTATGATATTTAGATGACATCAAGGATATTCTAAACACATGTCATATCTATTCCCATTTATTTCATACAGGTTAACATCTACATTTTATTAATTTCTATTGGGCTATAAATCATTTGATGTCGATTTCACACATGACGTCAGTTCTAAACATTTTAATCAGCTCTGGTACGGCTTCTCTCACAGTTAACGGTGAGTATTTGTACAGCTGCGGTTTCGCCCTTGAGGAACGTGTAAATTATTGCTGAAGTCAAGGTGCCAAGATGTTTTTCTAGAGAGGCGTTTGTAACAGCTCATTGGAAAATGTTATTTGCATTCACACAGCTGGCCTGGTGGGGAAAACTGGCGGGTGGAAGCGCACTTGTTTTTGCCGTTTTTGTTTAATTGCAGTGTGACATTCCAGGGATCTTCAATCAGACAAATGGGAGCACAGACTCAGCCTAACACCAGGCTCTTCTGCTTGAACCCTGCTGTTGAAAGATGATCGTTGAAAGGTGAAAGACCTACAGAGGGTGGCTTACCGTGGTGTCATTGGTTGTAACGTAGAGGAGGATTTCAGCGGTGCTTCTTCCACTCACGTATCTGTAGCAGTTCCACACACATGCTATCAGGTAGGCCTGATATCAAATAGACAGAGCACAAAGCTGATATTAGAGGTCTGAAAACTGCCATATTCACTACAACGATGCATATACAGACTGGGACAAACCAAAAGTAATCATGAACAATGTCTTTCAAAGATTCTCTGTAACTGGTGGCAGGCTTGAAAGGAAAAGCTGTGCACATCTACTTAAAGGAGACATTATTCTCAGGTTCAAAATACAGGTTATACCTCAATCTAGAGTGGCAAAAATACAAGTTCCTGTTGTTTTCCGTCATCCAGGAATCATCTGGCTCTCAGCAGGCAGCGTACTACTGGAGCTCCCGGGCCAAACACAACACCATCTGCTACAGCCATCCACTACGCACGAGACAAACCTGCACTGAGCTCTCTAACTCCACATGAGCCCAGTTCAGAAGCCACTCCAGTGCTTTGACACCTCAGTTATTTTACCAGCCTCCACAGGGAATCTGCACAGCACCAAAGAGATTGCTCAATTTACCTCCCGGTCAATTGCAGATGATGTTGTTACTGCGACAGTGATACTCAATGTGCAAACTGCATTATTCCATCTATCAAAGCCCAGTCCAGACACTACTGCTGTTCCAAATGTGTATTCTTACAGAACTACAGGGACTTCATTTACAGCTGCTTGAAACTTCATAACAATTAAAAACAAATCAAGCGCTACTATTGAAAATAAGCAATTTGGAAATGGGTGGCAGTGTAATGACAGGCTCAGTGAATGATATCCTTTATACAGTAACACACCACAAACCCCACCCAATGCAAACATCATCCGTCCCTCTCGACGCCTCGCTCATCCTGCCTGATCTTATGCTACAAGGATTTTCTTGTGTCCAAAATCCAAACAGACAGGTTTCACAGTGGCAAAAACAGGAATAAATGCTGTTCACAGAAACTGCTGATAGACATCTCTCCCGGTGGTATGAAGTCTTTCAGAGCGGGATGCCCAGGAGCCAAAAACAATTAAATAACAACAACAAAAAAAAACTTGCTATCAATAGCTCCCATTCTAAAACCAGTGATCACATATCATTTTATTGGAAAGCCACTGCTGGGAGATACGTGACTCCTGCCAACAACTTCTAAACAGCAGGTAAAGGGAACTCCCAGGAGCTGCCATAAAAACAAACAGAACCCCATTTCTTCAGACGGCCATGATTTTTCATCTTTGATCGTTTTTAGGGTTTGCACTGCTTGGAATTACTCAAAGCAAATCCATTTCCACCCCTCTTAAGTCACTGTAAAGCCACTTTCAGGCAATAAGTTATATGAAAACTCACAAGCATCTGTCACAAAAGCGCACAATACACGCTTTCCGCTGTAGGAAAATAAACCATGCTGCACATATGAGCCTACAAGCCCTGCAGAGAAAACAAAGTGCTATTGGACGGGGGAAAAAACATGAAGTAGGGGAGGTGGAGTTTACCTTGAAGCCGAGAATACAGCTGATGAAGAGCAGCACGATGAAGACCAAGCACACATTACTGAGAGAGCCGATCTCCTCTTTGTAAGGGAAGTTTTCAGGCTGGACAGGGGTCAGCAAAACAGACAGCGAGCAACAGAAATTTCATTTGAGGTTAAAGGAGCTAGTCTGTTCAAGACGCATAAGCAAGTAGATCAGTATTGATTAAAAGACCACAGATGCTTGAAAAGCTTTTATGATCTAATAAACCACTAATAAACAATATTGTATGATCAAAGCTCACTGTCTTCACTGTTGTGGGGAAAATACAACAGGCTTCTTACCAGCTGCTGCAAGTAATCCTGTATAGTGTTGGGGTAAACCACAATGCTGACAGCAACCAGCGTGTTGAGTGCAAAGTCAAATATTTGGTAGCAGAAAAAAGGGATGATCCAGGCGGCATGCAGCTGAAACAGTGACATTTCTGTTAGAGATGAATGTCAGGATAGGCTGAAAGAATCAAGCAGAGCTCTTTGACAAACACTGTGGACACAAATCAGACATCAAAGTGGGTCATAGAAAGATTAAGGTGTGTCTGAAATAAACACACAGGAGGAATGGTATTTTAATGGTGTTTTGTCATGCTGTCAAGGACAAGAAGGGTCATACTGAAACAGTGTGAAAACTTTGAGACTTATATAGGGGATTGATTGAATCGTTCCAGAAATGAAATGATGTTTTTTTTTTAATTTCCAACTAGTGAATCACAAATTAAATTTCTGTCAAGCTAAAGATCCAAACCTCTACTGTACAGGAATAAGTAGTAAACAGAACAAAAAAAATAAAATGCATTGCAATGCAGTGTTAATTTACCTTGTATGCACCGTAGGTTGCCATCCCACAAATAAGTATCATCAGCAGGGAGATTGCAGAGGCAATGCACATATCTGGAACAGTGAGAGTGGGTATACACAGCAATTAAAGTGGTTTATTCTCTGAAAACATTGTTTCATCTTTCAGTGTCAGTTACTCTATGGTTGCAATTTCAAAACCAATTTCCAAAAACATTGACAACAGAATGTCAAACTAACCTGGGCACTTTGAATATAATCTGTGTAAATGATAGTCTGTCAGATGAGGGATTAACCTCTACTCTGGAACCCACTCACAACAACTATAGCCAAGATAATCACTCTTGGATGATCCCATCCTATGTAAGACTTAAAGGCTTTTGGCACTACTGGAAAAAAATCCAGTGGACAATTCTATGGTCCATTCAAACGCCAGTAAATCACATTTACAATATATTCCAAACTGAACTGTTATGGGCAAGCTGAATCTGGCCTTTAGAAACACAGCTGGTGAAGTTGGCACTGCAACACTAACAAAATAAGCTTCAGCAACCAAAGACAACAACAAAAGGGTAAAAGGACCCCATACCATCATTAAGCTGCATTTTAGTTTGAAATGGTTCGGAAAAAATGAAAGGTGAAGGCATTTAAGCAGACATGTGAAATGTCAATAAACAACACACGCTCTGTTATTAGACAATAAAAGATGGTCTAAAATCGGCTTCGTCTGATCATCAGCTTTAGTGCTCAGTGGTACCAGCACTGCACTTCCAACACATATGGGGCTCCAACAGTCAAAAACCGCACAGCAACTGTCACTCCAGTCTGTTGTTTGTTCACATTCTGCACTCCACACACAACACTGCGATAAATAAGGCACGCTGCAGTATTCTTATCCCTAAAAGCACCAGAAGCCTGCTTCAGTCATGTCGGGCCGAGTGTGTGTGCCTAAAGCAGGGGTGGCAGCAGCTGGCCAGACCTGCACCGGGGGATAATAGGGCTCAATAATCCCCTGGAAGTGGGACAACACAGTCACTTCCAATCAGAGGCTACCAGCGGCATATGCTGTGGTCCAACTCTGGCCTGACCATCCCACCGTAGACCTGGCTGATTAAGACGGGCTTTCAAATACACAACCCAGATGGACATTGGACATGCAATGCCTGTGACTTTGGGTGTTTGACTTTCCTCAGGTGGAGATTAAAAGGAATGCTGTCTCCCTCTCAACTGATGAAAGATGTAGGTTATGTTTAGAGATCCTGTCGTCTAGACGAACTTATGATGCCCCATAATGCAATTAATCATAAGTCAGCTTGCAAAATGCACTGAAACCCACAATCCCACAAGTGAAGAGATTAAGCCCTCTGTCATGGTTAATTGATTTAGTTTAAGGTAGAGTATTAACATTAAAGAAGCCAAGGTTTGAGCTCAGTACCATTTCCTTACATCATTTTGAGAATCAAGCAAGGCTGGTTGATATAGGAAGTGGCCTTATGATAAATCAAGGAGGGACATTTTGAAGCATAACTAGACTTTAAATGTGAACTGTGCAGGCCAACAGCATTTGTATAGCCCTGCCATGCTGCTAATGTAACGTTTGCAGTAGTACTGGCCTTCTGGGCTACTTACTGGCATCATCCATGACGTCTAGGTCATTAGCCAACTCAGCGCTGGTCAGGTGGTACTGCTCAGGATCACTGAGCGCTGTGAGCAGGATGAGCAACACCACAGCGTTGATGAGCTTAAGGACAGAAGACATATGGACAGATAAAGGAGACAATATGGACAGGCAGGAGGAGGCAGTGTGGACCAGTTTGAATTGGAGAGGGTGGACACTTACTTTACCCTGAAATGTGATGTACTCCGATTCTGTCACCTAATGGATTCAGCTTCTTTTGTTGCAGAAAAAAATACATATTTCATAATATACTCCTTATACCCCCCCCACACTCCTATCTTTTTATGATAGGTAAAACCCAGACATTGATTAATAAATGTCATCTCAAAGAAAGTAAAGCTACGCCAAATTGCATATCTGAAGGAAGCTCTTTGGTCCAGACACATGCACTTTTGTTTTGTGCTGGCAGCCACAGCTCATTATGCAGATGACTCATTCATCCCCATTGATTAAGTGAATGTAATGGAAAATTCTCCCCAGTCAATAGGCAGGCTGACACAAAACCTGCTACCTGAAGAGGCTGGGTGCTAATTTATTCATAGGAATTGGACAGAAGCTTTTTTTTTTTTTTTTTAACACAGGTGGTGTTTGGTTTAGTTAACCCTGTCCTGCACACTCAGTTTAAATAGAAATAGGCATTCAACGACAATAGCATTCAATTTGTATCCCATAATAGCAAATAATAAAGGCTATATTCATGTCAGCACAAAAGCAAACCACTTTTATTTCCTCCATTTGTCTGAAAGGCCCCTATTCCGATTAAGAATGTTTACTTTATTTACAATATTAATGAGAGGTGTATCAGAGGATAAACCAACCTAAAATTCTGTTTGATAGCCTTTTTACTTCGGTAGAAGTATCAAGCATATGTAAGTTACATGAGGATATGGTCTTTTAAGAGAAAAAGAATATAATACTGTCCTGAAAGTGGATGCATATATTAGTGGGCATGTTGCCTGGAAGTCAGAGTTCACACTTTTTTGTTTACCACTACATCGCTGACATGGTAAAATAATCAATACAGTGTAAATCCTTCATGATGGTGCTCATATTTCTCTCTTGCTGACATTTTGCTATGTCATGGTGATCGACACGGATGACAGAAGATAGGCAGTGCTCACCATGTACCAGACCCCCAGGATGATGGTTCCTGTGCGGACATGGCAGCACAGACAGCAGCTTGTGGAGTACCAGCGGTCCCACGGGGAGAGCATCATCTTGGAAACCTGTCTGCTTTTCACAGCGACGCTTTCATTGATGGGACAAACAAAAAAAATGTCGATCTTGTCAATATAGTGATCCGACGTCCAAGTCAGCACCGCTAAGCGTCGGTCCTGTCTGATGAATATCTGTCAACCAACCTGTCCGATATCTCCGTTAACAGCTTAGCGGACCTGAGTCAAGTTTGCCGACAGAAAATATTATGGACTTCCGCTGACGTGTTTTAAAATAAAACCCTTATAGAAGAATTGTGCGAAACTTTTTGACTATTACCTGCACGATTGAAAACAGAATGCATTTGGGAGGGAAACTATATTAAACGAAATTGCAATCAGTGATTTTGCAAAATGTATTTTTACAGCATTAATTATGTAGGGTT
>OMLF01038105.1:0-13214 GCA_900302615.1 Holocentrus rufus | reverse complement strand
TTAATTATGTAGGGTTAGGCTATCAGTTTGCCAACATAGCCCACTGGTACTTTTTTGTTATTGATCAACATATATGTGTGTGTATAGCTTGTTTTAAGACATGTTTATTGCATAATAGACCATTTCAACTGATGGGAAACTGAACTGATTGACTGTAAACTGAATTGATTCTTACTTTTGATATGCATGAATATGTAGCATATTAGGCCTACTATTAATTTGTTTTTTTAATTAATTGATCCATTTTCTCTGAGTTCCAGTGAAGAGTTTTAGTGCAAATGTTCTTTCACAGGCTTTTTCACTCTGCAAAATAAATAGACCGAGTAAAAAGAAACAAGCAAATAAAGTCTACGGGGGAAACTGAACATTTTCTAAAAAATTAGACAATTTTATCAAATCTGGCATGAACATTATAAAACTGAAAGATGACGAATATTAACACAACACGGCTTCGATCCAAAAATATTGCTGTTTAAAAAAAATCCATATTTATATATTCATAGCTAGCCAGACAAAAAGACTCCTCGAAAATGCCCTGTAAAGCCCTGTCATATATCCATTCCTGGAATGTGATCAATAAAATCTTTAAAATCTATAGTCGACATGTAACCAATGTAAGTCACTAATATCTTCAGCATGTTGTCTTCTTTAACCTATATCGATGGCACGATACGTTTTTTTTTTTTTTTTTTTTTTGCTCTATAACCGATACATTTAATTATTTTCCTCCGTGACAAAGGTAACGCTATTATTTTGAAGACAAAATCGTGCTACTTCCTGTTTTCGTCTGTAACTCCGGCAACTTAACGCAGCTCGTTAACGGCGGTCGTTAACTCGGTTGAAGTGACAACCGCGGGAGCATGTGACCGGCTCGAGAGGATCAGCTTCGGTGATGTAACCCGTCATTTCCAGAATGTCACGGCGAGGAAACTGTGATCAAACACAGTTTACCAGACAATTACACATACATAACAACTTTAAAACATTACTAGGCTTATATTACTGTTACACCGTCCCACCCAATAGAAAATCACTGTAATATTCCCCCAGGGTCTGTTTGTCAGTGAGTTTATATCATGTACTGTGGCAGTCTGTTTCTATGTTCTATGGAGATACACCATAAAATTTCTCTAAGGTCTTGCAGTTAGTCTATCTTTTTCAATAGTGAGTTTATAGTGACCTTATGATAATTTACTGTGTTTGGATCTCCTTAACTATCACTGTAATATTCCTACTGTGACTTTCTTCTGTAACCTCTGTATGCTTTTCTAAAATGTTCACATGGTTACTATAGTTCTTTGTTCACAGGAACAGCCTGCAGGGCAAATGACCCAAATCTGCTGCCAGAATGTCATGAAAACCTGTTTGTAAGTATATGATGCTGGTGAAAATATCTAAACTAATGCCCCATTCTGCCTCATTAATCATGAGACAGTAGTGGGTTGCTGACCCAAAAAACTGAGTGTGCTACATCCACAATATAAGAAAAGGCCGAGTGAAAAATAAAGGCCAAATGTAGAAAAACGGGCCTTTATTTAGTCTTTTTACATATGGCTTTAGCTTTTCTTTTATTACAAAGAGGTTTTACAAAAAGGATTTGAAGACTTTTGAATCAACCACAGGTGGACAATGATGAAGATGATGATGTCACTGCAATGGTACATCTAAGATCAGAAGCACCTAGATGGCTCGGGCCACGAAGTCGTCACATAGTAAAAAGTAAATAGCAAGGGAACAAGTCTCTCAATACGTACAGCGGTACAACATTAGACAAGGGACATACCGGATGGACTCAGCCAGGTGAAATGTTCATAGCAGATAGAGAGAAATGCAAAAAGTACAGAACAGACATGGCTCCTCTTTTCTGCAGCTAACAATGCTTATCTCGTTTTTTTTCAAGTCACATTTTCTATGCGCACTTTCTTCAATGTTTACACTCTGTTCAGCCGAACTTCGTTGTTGGCGTCCGATCGCTATCCAAACAAAACATCTGATGTACATGTAGTGCTTCTGCAGGACATCTGCCCTCCCCAGCAGCGCTCACTGTAACTGTGTGAATACAAGAGAGTGAAATAAAAGACAGCAAAGCAAAGGCCAGTTCAGCATTATGGGGTAGTCTTGTTGGACCTGATGCGCGTTGTGGACCAGTTCATTTTCTACACAGTAAATCTCATAGCCGTTAGCCACCACAACATCAAAGTTTCTACACATGATCAGTATTTTCTACACTTCTAATAATTACAGTACAGCTCCTTCAATCAGTCAGTTACTTGATTCAGTGGAATTAGGACAGAAACTGAGTGAGTCAAATGCATAATTGAGGGAAAAAAAATCTGCGTTAACATCGCATTACGCTAGCTTGCGCTGCGTCCTGAATGATCCACTGACTGACACTCGAAAGTGTAGAAAGGTTCACGAGTCTCTTGATTCTTTTTCCAGACAGGTTTTAAAGACAAGTCCATCATGTGGAGTTTTAGTTCAAAGTTCTCGTCACAAAAGGTGTCGTTGCATAAACAGGATATGGAGTCTTTTGCATACAGAAGTCTGTAGAGTGGACTCGGGTCTCATCATGTCTCTCTCCTCGCCTTCTTCTTCTTCGCTGGCTTGGGGGCTTGGCTCTCCTCAGGTTTTTCTGCGTTGGGAAAAAAAAAAAGGCAGAGGGAGATTAGACTACATTTTCACCACATGTGGTCAACGTTCGCCAGCATTTAAAATTTCTCAACTGCTGATGGTGACCCATTCCTTTGTTGGGTTCCTGGTGAGCCTGCTGTAGGTGCTGTGGGTCTAATTCATGTTTAGGAGGATTACAGTCTCAACAGTTAATCCAAATATTACAGAAACTGCAATGAGGTCAAGTGCAGTATGCAAATCTGCAAGAATTGCTAGCTGTGTTTGTTTTGATAAAATTAAATGTGAGAAAACAGCATAATAAATGAAGTATTGTGGTGTTACAGAGGTGCCCTAGACTACCAATCATGTTCTCCAGATGTAAGAAGACATCAGCAAAAAGTGTTTTAATTGCATTTTCAGTGAAAATGAAAATTAGGATGCAAAAACTGCCTTCTCACTAAAATAAGGAATCATATCACTATATGTCAAAATAATTGCAATATCATTTTTTTAACCATACAACTCGGCCATAGAGACAATAACTTGTCAACTGCTCTTACTCTTGTTCATCTGAAAAATATTATAAGTGGTGATCCAACCAGGCAGTTCATACTTCTATACATCAGACATAGGAAAGCTAAATGGTCAGTAAGTGTAGAAAAATAAGCATGGGCTCTAAAATTAAGAGTTCTTTAAAATACCTCTGTCTTTAATGGTGTCCAATAAAGAGCAGGACAAGTTTGAGATGTACTTATTGCAGGTGAGAGTGGGTGAGTTAAAGCACGGTGAATCCTGTTTGGCAGCGCTGCCTTATGTTGTTTACACTAAAAACAGCGAGGCCATTCATAGTATACAGAACTGACATCTGGCAGTAATAATTCTCAGGCCTCAGTCACTTCCTCCACCTTCTTAAATCGTTAAATTAACCTGCAGGCCTCAGCCTGTCTGGACTAGTGTCTAATGGAGATGAGGGAGTTGAACAGACGAAATCTTCCCATCATGTCGAACCCCCCTCTGTAGGTGGTGCTGTTTTGTTTCTCTGTTCACCCATGGTTGCTGCTCAAGCCTACAAGAGTTTTGCTTATAGGCTCCAGTTTACATACATACACAATAGTGTACATTAAGGTAAAAACAATTCTATGCAGCTATTTGACGCCTCACGAAAAACAATCCTATCTGTTCTAAATACTGGATGGTAACAGGGACATGTGATACCCTCAAAAAGGCCATTGGCATTAAGATGGCATGCTGAGGTGTGAATGTTAACCTTACTTTGTTGTGTTGGAGCAGGAAGGTTGTTCTGCTTGGCAGTGGGCTCTCCCTCAGTTGGCTTCAGTGGCACTTGTGTGACAGGGGGTTTCTGGGATATGTTGTCCTTCACTGGTCGCTCCACTCTTGCCTAAATCCAGGGTGGAAACAGAGTGATTTATGACTACAGTAGCAAGGATGGGAAAGTGTTTATCAGAACCACACGTGCTCCAACTGGCCTGAGATTAAATCTGGATGGTAACAGAGACATGTGATACCCTCAAGACTAGTCCTGTGTCCCTCACCATTTTCTGTCTAAATAGTGAATAAACATCATGAGGGTGTGTACACTGCCCACTCTCCTTTTTAAAAGAAAAAGAAATAGATTGTTTGCATTTCCAGAGAGCTTTAGAAGCACTAACATACTTCTTTTTAAATGAGGTTTGCGAGGGTTGTGTGAAAATGTACTGTTAAGGAGTAAAGATTTATAGATTCAGTTGAATTTTCACAGTAACAGCCTTTACTTCCTTTTCTTAAACATCAAAAGTGATTAGTAGAAAAAGCTTTTCTCAAGTGCAGTAAACTTTGATGGAGCGCAGTTACTTAGGAATGCCATAACCCCATAAGTCAGTAGTGCCTAGGGCTGAATCATAAATCTGGATTACTGTATATTGCAATTTTATATATCCACAATTCATCACTGTGTAATTTTTCTACACTGAAGTGTGCTATATTTTCAGTTCCCCTGAAAAGTCTTGATGGAATATGCCAGGCAGGAGCTGAACTGCACTGTGGTAACTGCAGGGAAATGAATTTTACATTATCTGCTCCTGCCTGAAATATTAACACTGACCTCAACAGCAGCAGCTTTGACAGGCTGGACGGCGGCGGCGGCGGCGTTCTCCTGAACAGGCGGCGGCTTCTTCAGCGGAGCCTCGGGGGCCACGTCCTTCTCTGGCTCCTCACCCTCCTGAGGAAACAAGGACACAGGCAAGGTTTCCATTCAACTGTCTGGCAAACTCAGAGCAAACTTAAGAAAGGTCACAAAAAATAAATTGTGAGCGAGGTGTATTTCCATCAGCTCGGCTGAAGTGAATAAAAAAATACATGTGTGTGTGTGAATCACTACAACAGACTTTACCTGGCCGGCGGCTCCTCCCTCCTCAGCTGCCTTCTTCTTCTTCTTTTTCTTCTTTTTAGTTTTAGCTGCTCCATCAGCAGCGGGCTCCATCTTGTCCTTCTCCTCCTCATCCTCATCCTGAGCAAAACAAATATACAAACAGGACACAAACAGATGAAATTCAAAAGACAACAGAATCGACTGGGCAGTACTGCAAAGCAGCACAGATACGTCAAATCATTAAAACTCCTCTGAGCATTTCTAATCTCGTCACTTCCGGCAACATCACCATTCACTTTGAATGAAAACAACAGAAAACAGCTTGAGCTGGGATGAAGGGAGCGGATTTATACTGAAGATTTAAACTGCAAAAGCCCCTAGAGGGCAGTGCAGCAGCAGAACTTTAGCAAACGTTTAATACCAACTGAAATGATGCTCCTAATAGTCTTGGTTTGTGTATTGTCCATTAGCCTTGGACGATAATGATGATGTTGATGACATCATTTTAATTTAACTTTAATTCAGCCCTATTTTTAGGTTTGATAAAGGGCCAACATTTGAAGTGAATCAGATCAGTAACTATTATCATCACTAAAAAGAATCACTACTAAAGCTGAACGTTGAATACAAATTCTGAGCAAGGGTTAGTTATTTTTCTCAATAGGTATTTTGATGATAAGCTTTGATAGGAAACTAATGAATAATTAAAGCCCAGAGAACTTGTTCAATCATCCTGTGAAGGTCATGCAGCTAAAAAGTCACATGTTTGATTCCATGTGTAGTTTTTCCACTGAATGGGCTGAAGACTGAAAACTAAAACACCTTTCACACAAAAGATTTTGTTTCTGGTCACCTTGGTGTTCAAGGTAGGTAATTGTTTTAAGAAGTAAAGTGAGCATCACTTTAATTCTTGAAACAATTTTGTAAATGAGTTGTGGGTAAGAATGGATTACATTTGCACTTTGTGTGGCCATTTTTTTGTGGTTACTGATGGCTTTCTGTCTGGCCATGTCTGTGTCAGACCTTACGTTCGTGGCTTGGTTTGTAGCATTATTTGTTTGAAGTCACTTTAGCACATCATGATCCATTTAATAAATGCCACAAAAAGTGTTATATTGTAAAAATGTTACCTTTAGCAGTGCTTTACACAGTTGCACCAAAAAATTTTACAATTTTCACTGCAGCATTCAACATTACTAAACAGATAAGTGTGGTCCAGTACAACAGAGGCTGCAGTTTAGCACAATTCCCACTTCACCTTTGTAAGTTGGTGTTGAACATGGAACAGAATGTCTCTTCACACGCTTTACTGCACTGATGTCTAAGCTACACACTGAGAAAGTCAGCCACTGTTTAGTCTATATCAACATATTGAACACATGATAACTGGTGGAATGGCCTTCAATGGGCCCGTTTTTACCTAACTGTAACAAACAAGGTGAAAACAAAGGCTGTGCGTGTATTTTAACCATTTTGTCGACACATTACTGTCAGCAGCAGGGCTGCAGTTGGTGGGGAATAACCAGGACAGCCGTCCCGGGGCCTGAGCCCTGAGGAATCATCAATTACTGGGCTGTTATTTTTGCAAGTTCTAGGTAAGTCCCATCATGCAAAGCTTGGTCCCAAGCCTGGGAATACTTACAGCCGCTCTGATCAGCAGATTAACCTTGGCAGGCTCAGGGAGAGGCTGAGGCTGGGGGGCAGGGGGCTCAGGAGTGGGTTCCTCGTAGTTGCCCCACACTTCAGAGGGGGCATTCCAGTCAGAGCTGGGGTCGACTGAACCGCCGTCTGCAAAATACAAACCATCAGAGTCAGAAAATAGCGGCGGAGGACCGTCATAGACCAAACAGAGGAAGAAAACTGGTTCATCAGCCTTACTCAGTCCAGACCACTCATCATCCATTTGGTGTCGATGCCGGGACAGGTCAGTCACAGGTGGGTCTACAAGACAGAAGACACACTGATTCAACCTGCTGGCCAGTTAGTGATGGCCTGGGAAACTGCACCATCTAGTGGCATAAGCCGGGTTAAACCTTGACTCATCCCATCATCGCCTCATGTCACTTACCGGCAGCACCACCTCCCCGTGTGCTCAAAGACACATTTAGGTCTGATGTCTTCATCCCGCTTTCAATCACAGTCCATGACCCTGAAACATACAAACATCAGATCTGCCATGAAAACTTCATCGTTTAAGAATATAAACCAGAGGAACTGAATTAGTGTGAATATTTGGCTGGCAATTGGCAGATGTCTGCTGATCTGGTCCGATTATGCTCTTGTATGGTTAAAAATATATAAAAGCAGTTCCTATGATGTTCATAGCAATATTTTACTTGAGAACTTTTGCAGCTACAGTTCCACATTTGAAGGATAATTGCTTTTCTCCCGTTTTTGTCATCATGTTGATCAGTTTTTATCAACAGTTTGTCAATTACCTCACTGTAAATCTAAATACCTCCCAGTTTACAGGAAGCACTGTTCTCCAATGTAAAGTTTGACTGGGAAATCAAGCAACCACAAGCACTATCTGAATCTGAATGTAATGATCCAAAATCTATTTTTGCGAATGCAATTTGATTTTTTAACGTGTTACATATAAGAGATTTTGAGGTGCTGGTGGATGACAAGTAAAGGCCTGCAGACAGATCTAACTGTATTCTTACAGTATTTAAAAAAAAATAATACAACAATAACCACGCAGTCATGTATCAGATATGGCACAACAGACAAAAGACTGAAGTCGTCTGAGTTTTACCATCAATCTCCGCTCCCCACAGTGGCTCCCGCTTGGCTGACCAGCGGCCCACATCTGGATTAACTGTGTGAGGGGGAACCTTTACAGGAACGTCAGTCAAACCACCAGCCACCACTGCCGGCTCGCTGCTGTTAACTAACACCATGAAAGAAACATCCAATATTCAGCCAGAACACACAAGGATCAGACTGGCAACACAATTAAAATGGGAGTATATGAACCCATTAACTAAAATAAGTCATAAATGAGTTGTGATATCAATGCTTCATGCATCCCTCTTGACTGGTAATGAGTCACTGTGTTAAGTGTTTCTCTGATGCCCCAAATTACCTTGAGATACAACCGCCTCAATTTTCTCCGCTTTCACTTTGGAAGATTCCCCTGAGAACAAAGGGTGAAGGACAGGATCAATATAAACTGAGTTTCCATATTAACCTATTTTTTACAGGATCTAACATACACATACTTCTGCGAGCGAGAGGAAAACTCATGAGACTAACCAATTCCCCCAATGCCTTATGCCTTTATTTATAGTCAATCTTGCCAACAAGAGACCAGTCGAACTCAACAACAGACTGCAGAGAAGCGAGAGATACAACCGCCTTCTCTCTAGATGCCAAATTAGGCTGTTTATCCAAGATGGTCTGGGGGGTTTATGGTTTGTATGTGTGCGCAAACAAACAGAAAACCTTGTAAACTCTGTCCCTCTTCGCAAACTAAAAAGGATCTCAGGAGAAACAAACAAGACCGGTTGAGAATAGGCAGCTTCAAAGAGTTCCTAGCAACCTTTTTTCTTCTTCTGGCCAGCAGGTGCGGGGGCTGCAGCAGCCTTGGGTTGCTCTGGCGGAGCGCTGATAGGAGTGTCGACTCCTCCAGGACTGGCTGAGCCATCGCTGGAAGTCTTGTCCTTCTTGCGTTGCTCACGCTTCTCCTTGTTGCTGACCTTGGTCTCCCACGTGCCTGAAAAAGAAAAAAAAAAAAAAACAAAACAAGGGTGCAGTGTGGAATTAGTTGCAAAATATCACATGGGTATAATGTGGGATCAGTGGGGAAATATAGAATGGATTAGGAGATTTAAAGAATTAGAGAATGTTCAACTCCACGTTCAGTAGAGTTCTGTGGGAGGAGGGGAATAAAATCGAAGCTATGCCAAGCTTGACTCTAACATGAGAAATGAGTTTTTAACCAAACCCACATTACCATTACTAACGCATTTACCATTTTTACAGAGGTTGGCTCTGGACCAGTGCAATGATCTTACTGAAAAACGCTGACAATTCAAAAAAATAATCATAAAATCAATGGAAAGCTGCTCAATGACTGAGACCAGACAGCAATGAACAATTTGCAGAGACTGTGTAGAACAAAACACTTTGAAAAAGGATCATATGATTCATGACATTTTACCTTCTTCTGGTTCTTTCCCATCTGTGGTCACAGTCTTAGTCTCCTTTGCAGCCTGTTTGGCCTTCTTCTTGGACTTCTTTACCTGGAAGAACAGAAATGGAGGGGTACATGTGGCACTGTGTGGCACAGTGAGGCTTGGCTTTAACAGAAGTACAGGAAGGTTTAAGACTACAGATGACACATTATGAAGCAGAGGACTTCACCTCTAGGAACAGCAGCTGGGCAAGTGACCTCATGCTGAGCCATACAGTCAATCAAATCAGCACGCTCAAGCCATGTCTATATATAAGTGAAATTACTTGCGCTGTCCAAGACTCCCTAAATCTGTAACACAGCCATTTTGTAAGGCACTATTGATCTGCTGGTGTCTGCATTATTACTTCTATCACAACATCTGCAGTTCTGATGAGTAAGGAAACGTGTCCAACAGCTATGAAGGTACACATTTTGCCTGTGCTGCTTTTGTGGTTTCCAGAAGGTGGCATTTGATGAACGGACCACACCTGACACTGCCCTAAGTCAGGAGTCATCCTCCAGGATTACGCTGCATCTGCAAGTTAAGACGGTAACCCAACACTGCCAGCTGGTCTGGCCACATCATTGCAACACGACAGTGAGAAAGCATGGTGCACTCTTGTCTGCTTCTCAATGAAGTGTAAATGGGACCCCAAAAATGTATCAATGAGATTCCAATCAATTTAAGTTAAACACATCCATTTCTACAGACATTGCCAAGGTATGTCCTACACCACTGACAAACCAAGATATTCAGGTCACTAGGTTTTGGTGCATGTATTGCCATCTTATTTTGAAACAGTGCTTTGCATTGCTGCCTTTACTTCATTTACAATAGCTAGTTACCTCTGCAACCTTCTCAGCCTTGACTTCTGGTGGAGGCGACTGGTGATGTGGCACTATCTCCTCTGACACTATGGCTTCTTCCTGTGATTCAGCAACAGCTCTCCCATTTGGCTGGGCTGCCTGGGCTTTCTGGAAATGACAAGTGAGGACAAAACGTTGAGGGCTATAACCTAACAAAGTCCAAATTAAGTACCTGGCGAGCTGTTCTCCTTTCAATCATTTCACGTCTAGCCCAGCAAGGCCGGACACTAGCTGCTTAAGTTAGCAGCAAGAAAGCTAGCTAACAGTTAGCTTATTAGCCACAATCCAAATGTAACTGTCACTGAGACGTTAGCTAGATAGCTAGTCTTGCTAACGCCATCAAGCTAGGACATGGTGGGGCGGGTTTCTTGACATGCCTTGTCTGCCTTCTTCTTCTTTTTCTTCTGCTCCTCGGATTTTATCGCAGGCTTGGTGCTTCCCGGTTTGATTTCAATGCCGTCGTGCACAGTGCTGACAGCGGGTCGTTTCTTGAAAAGACACCGACAGGCTGAGGCCCACAGAGCGACCATTAGCACCAGTCCGATACATGCTGCTAAGAGGATCACCCATGGCGGAATAAGCTCAGGCTTCAGTCCCAAATCCACGCCGAGCTCGGAGTGCAGTACCTCCAGGCCGTTAGACAACAATTCATTCAGTCTAGTAGTAAGCAGCTTGACCTGCCGAGAGGCCGCGTCCTGCCACTGCTCCATTTGTATTGTTTCTCTAACAACAGACCGATTAGTCACGCTTGCTCGCTACTATTGGCTTCCCTAGCCCGCAATGCCAGCTAGCTAAAAATAACGGGACGATTTCGACATTATGGAAAACAATAAAGTCGTCACCTGCTTTGCCAGCAGCATCCGCCTAGCAAAGTAGCTAGCCACCTAACATTACCTAAATCCAAAACCTGTAAGCGCTGCGTTAACAAGCTAACGAGCAAAAATCATCCTAAAGTAACGGGACCAACGTTTGCGCTGCCCTCCACAATGAATCCAGTGTGGGGCTTGACCGCGGGCAAGGCAGGTTCACCTCATATGGCTCCGTTTTGACTGGAGGAGAAACGCTGCCTTCACGTGTGCGTCGTATGCTCCTACTTCCGACATGTGAAGTTATAAATCAAACATGTAGGATCCAAGTTGTCTTCTTGTAAAAACAAACAAACAGCACCTATGACAAAATCACATTTCGTGGCTATCGCTCTTATTCTCTAACGAAACAACACGTATATTTTATGCTGTAGCAACAAAATTAAGAATGAATGTCCATCTGACATAGAAATGTGCACTTAATTAGTTGTTGTATCACTTTTGCTATCAATTACTGACAGGGCTACCATGCTTTCTCCCCCTAAACATCACATTTCGACAACTCAGACATCATTAAAATCCCAACTTTCCCACTCTGCAACCCAGTCTCCTGGGTTGTTCATGTGCACTCTACTCGTAATTCCAACATTTCCGACATTGCTTAAAGGGAGCAAAGTACTGGCAGTGACAGTTCCAATGAAAGGGGCGGTGCTATAATATCCCAAATTCTGATTGGCCAAACGCCTCAATTCAAAAACATGACAGTTGCCGTCTTTGTCAAAGAAGGAACAAGTGTTATTTAAAAAATATTCATAAGTAGCAGTCCTTTAGCAAGTTTGAAAGGAGAATTTGATATGTTTGACGTTTTGTCATGTGAAAAAATAGCATTATATCTTAGCTGGCTGCAAGATTGTGGAATCTGTTTTGGGGCATCAGACACGAACTTGTCTCACTGCGGAGGCGCAAACGATTACCTTAAAGTTACTGGAAGCACAGTAGGCTGGAATAGTGTTAAATAACAGTGTAGAGTGGGTAACCGAGGAAGAAGCTCTTTCTGACTAGCTACACTGATGATCTGTATCATATGACATCTCTCTCATATAAGTAAAACATAAGATTACAGTTAAATTATTTGATTCCTATTTAAAGATCAACTTTACAGCTCATTGTAATTTAAAGAGGGCGCAGCTGGCTTTATTCTGAACTTTAGATGTCATCAACATCACAGTATCACTGATATCCTTCCATCATCTGAACTGCTTGGGGTTACTCCGTTCCCCCTCTTTCTTTTCTTTGACACTTAGTTGTCCTCCAGATCAGCGGTCTCATCTTCCACATTGTTGTTTGGCAGCTGGACAGAGAAATTCAAATTCAGACTCAAATAGTTAAAAAATCATTTAAGACCTGCAAAACTGTGACATTTTTGACGAAACTGGACACTGCACGATACCTTTTATTGAATTTAGGTACAAGAGTTGATAGGGAAAATCTTAAGTTTATCCCATGGAAGTGGTATATTAATTTTTCCAACTGTTTTTCTGATTTGGTGATGTAAAGCCATTGGGAAGGATTCACGGGAAGTGGAGGCAAAAGTCACTTTACCATTACACTCAGTCGGGGCTACCGAAAAGTTAGACCCTTGTAAAGCAGGGTTACAGCTTAACTATCAGCCTGATCAATATGACAAAATGGCATATCAATCATTAAGAACAATTTCTTTCCCTGCATATTTGGTTTTGATAGACTAAATACCTAGTTTTACATTCTGCATGCCCCCCACCCTTATTTTTCCAGTCAATCTTCCAGTTATAATTTTGCTTGTCCCATGGGGGAAATCCATCCACATTTTATTTGCATGTCCCACTGGACAGAGTATGACATGATTCATTCATTTACATTTTATTTCTGCAAAGCGGCTCCAAGAATGACTTCTTGGATTCTTTAGGGAGAATTTGCAGTCCACTATGATTTATGGAAAGGATAAAGCATGCCTTTTGTGTGTTTATTGCTGTCTAAGTCCCCTATAGGGAGAGTCTGATCACTTTTGTTTTGATATATTCATGCATAGTATCTCTGCACTCAAGCCAAATTTTGGTAGCCAATACATCAAAATAAATTCAAGTAGTTTTCCACAAAATTACTGAGGCACAGTGCCACAACACAGCAATCTGTCCTTGTGACATTATGGAAAGCCTCATGAATACGCACATAACATACTCCTTTGAATATATCAGAAAAGAGCTTAACTATTCCACTGTTTGCTGCAGGCATCAGAGAGTTAATGATTTTTTAAAACATTTTTTAAGACAAATTTTAACAAAATGTGTTTTTTGGACAAATAATTTTCTTGTTCAAATAAGCGCCAAAGGCAAGTATTAAGTTA
>OMLF01038102.1:0-13149 GCA_900302615.1 Holocentrus rufus | reverse complement strand
AATAGTATGTATATGTGTGTATATGTGTGTATTAGTTGCTTTTTGCACCATTTCTACTTTATGTTTTATAATGCTCTGGGCCATGTGTTTTTCTTTTTCTTTATTAGTTTTCTGTAGTTTCCTAGTTTTTCTCTAACCATAAGTTCTCCTGCCTGGTTTGACCCCACATGTTCAAAAAGCTGCCAGTGAAGGCTGCAGTGTGAAGGCTGTGGCGCCATCTGGTGGATCTGTTTTGGTTGGCAGACAGGATGTTAAAGGTAAACACCACTCAGTTTAAGACCTGCTCAATCAATATGTGTGAACATGAAAAACTTGATCACAAACTCCCAAAACAACACTGTGGGCTAATACACTGAACATTTATTTGAGCTATGAAAGGAAAAGGAGCTGGAGCTTCTTTAAATTATAGTTAACCTGAATCAGAAAATGCAAACAAATCTCAAAGAAAAAAATATTAATTTTTCCAAGTAAACATAACAGACAAATGCATCTGGAAGTGACAAGATGCATAAGAAACTGTTAAAATGATTCCATTAATAACAGTTCTGTCCTCTCAGCGGTTTTTCAACCTCCTGCAGGCGACAGCACACAGTGAGCATTTTAACACCTGAACGGTTGTAAGAGGAAATATATTGAAGTCATCATTTCACAAAACAACGCAGCATGGATAATCTTGCATCATAGATTAGTCAGCTGCTGACTTATTGAATCACATGTGCAAGCAAAAGAGCTGAACAGATATGCAGAACGTCTGGAGGAAAAGCCTCTGTAACAGGACAAAGACTTTAAAACTTGACTGTAGTGACAGTGAAGCTTTGCTTTGTTGTCATAAGTTTTGAATCTATTTGGAACTGTTGCTTTTACCGTCGCCTTCGGCTCCTCTTCTAAACCAATGAACTTCAGCCATCTGCTTCAAAGAGACGGATCCCTCAGCATGCAGTGCACCCAGAGACCGAGCAAACATGTCTGACTGCTGGCATAGCTTGCTAGTCAATGCCAGCTAGCTGCAGACAGACATACAGACAGACAGATAGATAGATAGATAGATTTTTGGATCTTGGACCTTTGAATAGATTTTTTTTAAACCCAAAGGGGCACCAAACGTTTTTAGCATTTCAAATTCAGTGACACATGCGCTTCACTAAAACATCATCAGTTTGCGATGGAGCTTGCAGGGCAAGGTTTGCCCCTTTCAAGACTACATTGTTTTTTTGTTGTTTTTTTTGATTGCAGGTTTTTTTAATTATCACAAATAAATCCTAAATATTAACTTTCAACCTGAAAAGTCAGGTTTTCTCTGGATAGGCTCTATAAGTTAACGCATACGTATAAAAAACCAAGTCAAATAAGTTCAAGTTTATTAAGCATCCTTAATCACTGTTACAGTCTCAAATGGCTTTATAGGCCCACAGTTTATAGGGAACAAAATGACCACTCTCTGATCTGAACCCTCATAGCAGCAAAAAAAAAAAAAAAAAAACTCCCCAAAACCCCAGAAGCCAACTGGGGAAAATGGAAGAAAACTGACAGAGAGTGAAGCCAATTTAAATCAAATCTAATCAAATGGGCCAAATCGTTTACACTACTAAGAAATCAAAACAATAGAGTGTCTATGTTGCCAAACCAAGCAGGAAGACATCACATGCTAACTGATAAGTGCACTCTGTTTATGTAAAAAATGCAGCTGGTTAAACCTGTCAGAGCTGAGCTGAGGCTGCAGCTGCTTAATTACCATTTTCAGGCTTCTGCTGTACTTTTTAAAAAGTGCCAGTGGTACTTTTCAGTCCGTCCTCCGTGCACGGACTGTGTGTCAAGTCAGTTTTCATTTGGAGAGTGAAGTCATGGCTCAGCAAGAATATAAACGTCTCAATGACTCACTGTTTGCATACAAAGGGAGCGTTTTCCCACTTTATGATGAATATGAAATGAGTCCGGAGCTGATCGACAGCTTGGAAGACTTTGCAGTCAGAGACGATGACGTCTTTGTTGTGACTTTCCCCAAATCAGGTAAGATTATCTGTTTGGGATTAATCAGAACCGTGTTTCCTTGTATGTGTGTACATGTGTGACTTCTGTGTTTAATGCAGGGATCCTGCTCTGTGTCAAACTCCCCTGACTTTTCCATGACTTTCCATGACTGAAATACTGATTTTCCATGACTGCTATGAAGGTACCATGACTTTTTATTTATTTATTTTTTTTGTGACTTGACCAAAATTTTAAAAGCACTCTAGAGGTCTAATTAAAGTTCATCATTCTGTTTCTCTTTCTGAGGTTGAAGTGAACATTTTTTTTATTAAGATTAAAACTCCATGATACTCAATAACTTATTCTAAAATTGTGACTTTCCCTGTCTGCTGGAATAGACTTTTCAAAATTCCATGACTTTCCAGAAATTCCATGACCGTTGGAAACTCTGATTTATGCGAACATGTCGATGTCACAGCAGGTCACAGTTGCTCAGGTTTATTATCTGTCTGTCTATCTGTCTGTCAACACATCCTCATACCGAAATGAGAGATTGCCGTTTCTCACTGGCAGAGCCTTCAGCCACAACAAGTATGTTCACTTTAGACATTTACTGCACTCCACACACCATACACATGGACATCCCAACCCTATATTCACCATAAACACTACAGATTTCAGCTTTAACAAGAAGAGCAAAACATCAAGTCAGATTACATGCACCCATTTTTATGCGTCCTGCACCAAGGCCTCCCTCATCATACCTGAACCACAATTCAACATCAAACATTTGTGTGCTGTCTTGCCATTTCCTGCCCTGTGAGTTTTCAAGTCAAAATACTCGTTACTATTAGTAGTAAATAATGGTTCTCGACAATCAGATCGCGCGACCAGACACCGAGTGTTTAGAACAGTAAAAGGAAAAGCTTTAATAGCCTGGATGTATGTTGAATCATTATTATGGCATATCAATAGGAGATAAAGAATGGCAAAATGTACATGCTATTTATATCCCAAACCTTTACTGACCAAATGAAACTGAATTGAAACCCGACAGGGACAGTGTGGACGCAGCGGATCGTAACTCTGATCTACGAGGAGGACTTCCCGCAGTGGAAGGACCAGTACACCTGTGACCTGATGCCCTGGCTGGAGTACGTGGACAGAGACAACAGCTACAACAAGCAGCGCTGCCACCTCCTCTCTTCCCACAGCTACGACAGCCGGCCTTCGCCACGCCTCTTCTGCACCCACCTGCAGCACCACCTCGCACCCAAGGGCCTGTGTGAGAAGAAGGCTAAAGTCTGTTCACATCCATGCCCCCTCACACACACACACACACACACGCACGCACACACTTTTAAAGGAAACTCCAACATTTTGGGCATAATACCCTTCTTCCAGCTTACCCAGACTGACACAAGATGTTTGATACTATTTTCACTTCTGTACGTCCACTGGTTCAGTTCCTATGGGTAGCATTTTGTGTTAGCTTAGCATGTTAGCTTAGGTGCGTCTGCATCTACAGGAGTCATTAGCCTAGCTGTGTCAAAGTTCCTCATCTGTATACTCAGGCTCAAACAGATAAGGTTCATCGTCTCATCATTGTCTTCTCAGAGGAATCCTCTCTTTGTGCCTGATCTAACTGCGCGGATCACTGCGCTAGACAGAAGGATGCATGCAGATACATATAACATCTAACGTAACGTAAAAAATTGTTTAATTCCAACAAATACATAATACACTGTTGCTGTCAGGTTTATTTTTTCACTATGACAGAGACTTCAAGTCTTTATGCTAGGCTAACATTAAATGCTCATCATAGAAACCAAACCAGTGGACGTACAGCGGTGAAAATTATATGAAACATCGTGTCTCAGTCTGAGTAGGTCAGTAAAGGGGGACTTTGCTCAAAACATCGGAATATAGCTTTAAAATAAATTGACAAATAAGTTGCTTGGTTTGAATGAAAACCAGCACAGTCTTGGCATTTCATTGACTGATACATGATTGGACTTTGTTAGCAGCTACTGGTCTATGTCACCGACCCTCCCAACTAGCCTTCCTGCTCTGTCTGCCCAGGTTATCTACGTGATGAGGAACCCGAAGGATGTTCTGGTGTCGTACTTCCACTACTCCAGGATGGTCTGTAAGCTGGAGAGCCTTGAGAACTTTGATGAGATGATGGAGAAGTTTCTCGCCGGACAGAGTGAGTTCACAGAGTCTGGCCACCTTAAATATCCACAGAATCTTTCCACCTTAAATATAAACCACTTCATCCCCCCTCCCTCCTGTCAGTGATCGGAGGCAGCTGGTTCGACCACGTCAGGGGATGGTACACCAACAAGGACAAATCCAACATCCTCTTCCTCAGCTACGAAGAGATGATCAAGGTAAACTACAACAATACACACACACACACACACACACAGTCATATAACCCTTGTTCATTTGTCTTGCGGTTCAGGACTTGCGGTCGGCCGTGGTGCGTCTGTGTGAGTTTTTAGGGAAGAACCTGTCAGATGCAGCCATAGACAACATCGTGGAGAGGGCGACCTTCAAAAGCATGAGCCGCGACCCCAAAGCCAACTACGACTACGTGCCTGAAAATGTCAACGACCACAGCAAGGGAAGGTTCCTCAGGAGAGGTGAGCGCTCAGTGGTTTTCACCTTGAGCCAAAGCTCTTTAGTTCAGAACCTCTTTGTCTACACAGTCGCAGTTTCTGCAGTTTCCAAATGCTTTCGCCGGCTCATCTGTTTCTCTGCCTGAAGCTGATATAGGAAGTGAACTGATTTCGCCACATTATTCCTCACATACGCATCCACTTTGCAGTCAGTCCTACTTGAACCTACTTCTCCAAGCCAAGCTAACACTAGCTCGTTGCTAACCAGATGGAAATAAAGAGAAATATTTTTGATTCCACTCTTTTGAAACTTTATAGAATTAGTTCTGTGACCAATGTAAAAGACCTTCAGTGCATGTGCATGCTATCAGCAGTAGTTTGTTTTGGTATTACAGTGGCTGCCAAGGCAACCTAGCAATTTGAATGCTTCAATTTTAAGGGAGTGCTAAACGTTCAACATTGTTTGAACGGCCGAGTTAGGAAACGTTTTGCTGCTCAGCTGTCTTCTGTGTCATGTATGAAAGGGAACAGAGTTCTGCCCACAGGATGAAGAGCTAACATGAGTGGCTAACTTTCCTGACATGCACCTCTTCCTCTTATCTATATTTTATTCGAATCTAATCTAATATTTTATTCTTTATTCTAATCTGTCTTTGGTACCAGTATCTGTCCTGTTGAAGTGTTCTTGAGAAAGTCAGTTAAATGATGTTCACTGGTTTGCTCTTACCTTTAGTGCATGCGGGGGAAATTATTATGATCACTGTCATCATGATTGCTATCATAATTGTTTCCAGGTACCATTGGTGACTGGAAGAAGTCGTTGACCGTGGCGCAGAGCGAACGCTTTGACAAGGCCTTCGAAGCGAGAATGAAAGACTTGCCACTGAAATTCATCTGGGACGTTTCTGAAATGCAGGACTAACTCTCTTTTCCTCTCTCAAGATTCACGTGTTTCAGAAAGTACTTTAACAGAAGAAAAATAAAATTCACATGTCGACAACATCGTCTCTTCTCACATCTATGCTAGGCTTATATAATCGACACTCATCTAAAATTAGGGCAAATGATAATTACATGACTTCCTGTGTACTGATAAAAACAGGAAACTTCATGTTGCACTTTTGAGAACAGACTTACAAAGTGTTTCCTTGACCACAACAACCACAAAAGTAATAATAATCATAACAATAATTTATTCTTTTGGACTTTTCTTGACTTTTTGAAGTGCTCATTGCCAATAAAAAAAGAGAAAAATTACAAAGTAAAATGCATACAATTAGACCAAACAATAAAAAGCCAACATTAAAGTAAAACTGGTTTTATGAAGTCATCTTGAAGGTGACACAATTTTACCAACCAAAGTTCCAAAGCCTTGAGATTAATTTGACCAATCATTTTTGCAGAGCAGCACTGCTTCCAAGAAATGTTTACAAAACTAAGACTCGTCCAGCATCACCTGTGGCTTTTAGTTTCAGAAACTGCTCAGCTACAAGCCTGATTGAATATTTGTTCATTCCACCTTTATATAACCTGGAAAGACCACTGAGGGGTTAATCCTCATTTGCAATGGTGTCAAGATGTAAAAATAAACAATGTGTGAAAAGCCAGGATAGAGGACAAAATTGTAAACATGCTATGGATAAAAACTAACAGAATAAATAGGCACAATGAAAAAATACACTGATTAGAACAAATGAAATAAATAAGTACAAGGCTAAAACCAGTTAAAACATCAATAAGGCCAAAAACAATTGCAATCAAATAAAACAAGGTTAAGGGCCTTTTGCAAATTGTTCCACGTATACAGTGCAAAGTAAGAAAACAACAAATATCCTTATTCAGTTCTGACTGATGGAATGTGGATTGATGACCTGGTCTGAGAGCAAGTACCAAGATTATGAATGTTCAAAGTTAAAAGGGATGAAATATGTAATAAAGCCTTGGAAACAAATAGAAACCAATGCTGGTCCAGTTTCAAATTTAGAGCCGGACAGCCAACCTTTTGGTAAAGGATGCAATGATCGCCAGTAATGAACCTCAACTTCCAAAGTTTGAAGTCAGACCGAACACTGAAGAGGCAGTTCTGAAACCACATGCAGCTGACAGAATCAAAACTGATGCATGAAGGTTTTCCTAAAAGTCAGAAATGGTCGGCAGTGTCAGAGGCTTTCGTCAGGTCAATAAGCAGAGCAGAACGAGACATTTTGCTTTCCAAGGCTAGAGCAATATCATTTAAAACCAGAAGTGCTGCAGAGTGTTATGCATAGGCCTAAACCCGAACCGATAGGAAGTGAGTACAGAAGACAGGGAAAGATAGGAGTTTGTCTCATTATTTACCAAGGATTGTGATATTTTATCCAGGCAACACAGTTTGAAGACAGGATGATCACTACTTGAACCAGTTTTATCACCACCTTTATGCAAAGGAAGTACACAGGTAGTTTTCCAGGTTATGGATGTTATTCAAGAGGGGATGAAAATATGGCTTATGGATTTTGCAATCAGTGGCACTGAGAGTTTAAAGAAAAAAAAAACATCCAGGTTATCAGCACCAGTTGATTTCTTCGGCAGTGAGAAAAGCATCAGTAACAAGACAAACCAAAGCAGGAGGGTGAAGCACGGCCTTGTAACTGGGCTGGCAGATCAAGTCTGAAATCGAATTCACTCTCAGTATTTTCAAAAAGATGACCAGGAGCAGCAAAGTGACCGTGGAAAGCAGAGCAGATTTCTCTCTGGTCTGTAAGTACATTGTGCCTGATGCTAAAGTGAGTTGGAAAGGAGGGATTATTAGTGTTTGAAAGTGACATCGCAAACTTCAAGAAATTACTGCGATCATGGGAGGAGTTTGTGAAATAGTGCAGAGAGTAACCAGACTTAGCTTTTCTGGTGATTTGCTTTGATGTCTGTATGTAACTTCAATATGGGCTGCGGTTTATTGACAATTCTTTCCATGAGGATGTGGTGAGTGAGGTCAGAGGTCAGAGGTTATGTGTTCTTGGCGCTGACCAGAAGAACCTGGATGTTTCTTCTCTTCATCTCTCTGGACATCTGACACCAAACACAGGGTCTGCAGAAGGTGGCGAGCACACAGTCCATACACATGGTGCCCTGCAGGCAGATACAGTCAGATCAGGCAGACAGATAAGAAGGTGCATATTCCAAAATATAAATATGAAACAAAGCCAACCACAATGTAAACAAAATGTAAACAAAAATGTTCAGCAACATAAGTATGGTGTGTAAAGGCTAACAGGATTCTAATATTTTCCTATTGAAAAACAAAACAAAACAAACAGAGTATTATGGCCTCACCTTGATGCCATAACGTTCACGCATAGAAACCCTCATCGTCATGGAGATCGGTGGGATGAAGCCAAAGATGTCCAGCAGGGGGAGGCAGAGACACTGACCATAGTCCTTAGTGGTTTTACAGGCGAAGCAGGGACAGCACCAGTATGCAAAACAGCCTACCAGTAAAACACACACACACACACACACACACACACACACACACAGATTAGGCACACTAATGCAGCGTTATGCTTGTGGTCTAACACGTCCTGGCTGGCCTCTCCTGCTCTGCGTGTCTGACACACTCAAGTGCACTTTGTGACTTCGACCCCTGCAGGGCCGAGGGGGCGAGTCAACAATGACAGTCACTCCATATTAACCACAATGCATTGCAGGGGCAGTTTTTGGAAACGCCAGCTGAAACCGATGAGGTGAACTTCTGACCTGAAGGTTTCCAACCATGCAAGGAAAGCACATGTGTAAATCTCTCTCTAAGTATTTGTCATTTTATTTTATTTATTTATTTTTAAGGCACTATGTATAATGTTATCATCTGAGGCATTGTAACAGATTTAGCTGAATTTACCACAATAGATATGCAATACATCAGACAGAGAAATCTGTAGATACAAGACATAAAGAACAGAGATGCAGAAGTGCATGATACTGACAAATAATTAAAAAAAACTAATGTGAGAAAATCACAGTGTATTTGATGTTCATATAGTTCTTTAAACCATATGTTTAAATGAAGCTTTAAAATGTTAAAGGAGCTGCAGCTCTTAACATTAGGATTGGGGTGTGGTTCATTGTTAAATGGCCTTAATAGAAAATGCAGAATGCCTAAATGCAGCGCGGTGAACGAGTACAGAGGAAGTTCCTGTAGATCTAATGCAGCTCTCTGATAGTGAAAAAGCACATGGTGGAGGAGGAGCTGAGTTATGCATGATTTCAGAGACAAGACGCACGTTTGACCAAAAAAAAAAAAATCTTCTCAAAACCCCAAAGATTTTGTTTATGAAGGATACTGTAATGATGATATTGGATTTTTTTTTTTAAATCGAGGTATTTTAATGCACATTTATGTAAAACTGCAAAAGTTTAACTGCAGTCTCACAATTTTCTAAATAGGAGAGAATCATAATACTTCAACATCAAAGAAAGTGACGAAAAGAAAAAGCCAAAAAAAAAGAAAAAAAAGAAAAAAAAAGAAAAAAAAATTTCGATGGATAAAACAAGCTCATTATTGCTCTCTAGGCCTGCTGGTGGTGCTCGACGAGGTCACATGGTCACCAACACTGACAGGTTTCTTCCTCCAGGCAACTTGAATGTTGACACAAAATTTAACGTTGATCCACCTCATGAATTCAGAGATATGCTCTGGACCGACTCACCAGCACGGTGATGTTTAGGCCCCCGCCGGGCAAAAAGGTAAAAAAAAAAAATGAATTGTCGCTCATACTAACAAAGCGTCTGAAATATTTGTTCATAAATGTACAGACATCCAGTTTAACAAACTTACATTCAGGCACGTTGTCGCAGCAGTCACATATTCCTGATCCCCACTCATCAGAGTCTCGGGCCTCCAGCACGGGCTGAGGCTGCTGGATTACCAGCTTGGAAGACATGGTGGTCTACAGCAGGATTCAGAGTTCAGTACACGTCAGTCACAGTGAGGACAGGAGGGTCTGTGATGGGCGGCACCACAGACACAAAACTGAGAAGATTTACTGTAAGGAGTGACTTGTTATTTCCCTTCGGGGACCAATAAAGAATATCTAATCTAATCTAATCTAATCTAATCAAATCTAATCTTTACATTCATAGATGAATAGACAGTTCAGACTATATCAAAAACATTTACTATCAAGGATTATTTATCAAGGATTACTAATAAACACAAAACAACTCTAAAACACTAAAAACACCACAACTACTATCTTATTTAGAAAGGTAATAACAAAGGTAATAATAAACAAGATAAAAACACAGACAGACCACAATACTTCAGTATCATCAGGTGAAAACCTCCAACCTCCAATTTAGTTGCTTTTTAGATTTTAGCCTCAGTTGAAGGATTACATGGTTCTCTAGAATGAATCCACAGCGTTTTGATCATCTGAAACCCTCTGAAAACTGAGCAGCTAGACACAGAGACCTGCGGTGGACCGGCCTGTTTTTCCTGAACAGTCAATATTTTGGAGATTTTCACCTGACAGCAGCGACGTACAAAAGTACAAAATTAACACATTAAGTTTCTAAATGTTTGTTATGACAGCTAGTTCTCCTCTGACATCTTACCTGTGTGTGTGAGAGAGAGCGCTGAGCCTGACACTGTATCACGAGAAATCACTGCAGTTCATCTCTGAGTCAGATCAAATATAGATTCAAAGTTTCAAGGAAAGAACAAAAGCCTTCGGACAAACCAGCCGAACCTGCCCGTCCTGCTGCTGCAGCGTCACTCTGGGATTATCACCTCAGACAAAAAGCCAGAAACAAAAGTGAGGTTATGAAATCATCACCGCCAAGCCCATGTCACTCTGTGGGAAAATAATAGTAATACTTATATAATAATGATAATAATAATAGTAATAATATCTCTGACACTTCAGAGACCTGAAGTGTCACAGAAGGAATTTTTCAACTTATTCCTCATGAGATGTTGTGTTTTATATTCCTGAGTTTCTTCTGAGACACCCTGAAGCTCGAGTGAAGTGACCACCAGTCAGACATGATGAAGCTTTAAAGGGAAAATACAACACAAAGTCACATCAGTTTATGTTTAAGCCATTTCTGATGAAATGTTGTTAATTCACTTTTTCTGGTTGCACCCATTTTCTCTCACCCTGCCCCGTCAACTTCTGCCCAGTTAGTGATTTCCTACATTTCCCAGAATGCCTTTCAACAACCCGCAGACTCAAGGGTGTGAACTTGTTCCATTCAGCTGTGGGTTTTTACTGCCTCTGATCCTTTTGTAACTCACCTGCTCCTCTCTTTTTATTGTGAGCGCGTCATCAGTGTGTGTGTGTGTGTGTGTGTGTGTGTGTGTGTTTAATCAGTCAGTTCTCTTTGATGTTTTATGGTTATGCAAACTAACTAAACAAAGAGACAAGTTAAATGAAGTGAAGGATGAGGAAGTTTCAAATGAAAGTGACTCGTCCCGCCCTGCTGCGCTGCAGCGCCGCTCACGCAGAACAGGAGAGCTGAGTCTGTGACACGATGACATCATCCATGCATCACGCAGGAAGTATTCACTGCAGGCTGAAATAGATGACATGTCATTTCATCCTTTCCATGGCGCTCATCAGCTGTAACTGTCAGAGTACACAACTCATTCCAGTCATCTGTCTGTCTGAGAGGAGCCCTGCTGGGATCGTTTGGTCTTTCCTCTGTTGTTTGATCAAAGATGTTTAATGAAGGTGTCGTCACAGTTTGATCGTGTGGTTTTCTTTACAAAGTCTGTCGTTTTTTCTCGCTCACTTCTGATTCCAGGAGACGCGGCACAAAAAATATCCCACTTGTTGGAACTGAAAGAGCGACGGCTTGTTAGCTGATGTTCTCCTAGCTAACAGGCTGTAGAGCTCACTTGCTAAAAAGTTGGACTTCAGAGGTTTGTAGTGGAGAAATCAACAGACAGGCCTCTCTGCAGAGAAAAGACCTCCGATTATCAGTTGATGACAGTGAAAATATCACTTATCAATTACAGTTACAAATTTACATATCGCTGCTGTGTAGTGAAAACCAAAGTGTGAACTTTTCAGAAAAAACAGGACAGCAGCTTGTTTTTAGCACATTTTTCAATTTGTAAAATTAGTTTTGGAAAAGTTTCATAACTACAAGGGCTGTGGGACTGAGCAGGTCAGTATGCACGTTAAAACATGAAAATCACCGAAACTGAGTTGCAAGGACAGAGACAACATTTTAGTTTCCTATTTCATTTTGTTTCATTTTATTTTATTTTCAGTGTTCTTCCATTCAGAACAAACAAATCGATTGCTGATACGGATCAGGCAGGTTTCCCATGATTCCTGACCCAGATAGACAGCCAGCATGAGCCAGCACCAAGCAAGCATGTTGGCTCACATACCGTCATACTCTCTCACACACACTCACACACACATTTTCTGGCACATGCACATATGAACCTTGACCCAGAGACTTCCGAGTGCTGGTCGACATGTGAGTGGCAGATTACCTGTTCAGAGGGTTTAGTGAAATTCTGAAATAGTTGAAATAGTTGAGAGTTTGGGATTACAGCGGCCTCGTGATCTGAGCCTCGACACGACTGTGAATAACAATGCATACGCTCACACACACATCACTCTAAACACAAATACACCTGCACACTTAAACAGGTCAGGCCAAGACAATAAAACACTGCAGCGGACGGTGCAGTTTGTGCAGCATAACATGTAATACACACTGAATCTACACAGTTTATTAACATGTTGAAAAGTAGAACTGAGGTGTCATTGAAAATCGGACACAATGAAATATTAAAAACTGAACGCACAGAGCAACTAGTTCCTGAACTCTGCTCCGTTTTGGCAAGAACTGTTTGCTCAGTATGTGGTCAATTGCACACACACACACACACACACACACACACACACACACACACACACACTTCCTCGGTGTCCCCCGGTCCTGCAGCAGGTCAATCATTGATCAGAGCAAACAGAGGCAGCGGCGGCCCTGCAGACTCGTCACCGGCACAGTTTCAGGAAACGTTGCCCCAGATCCCCCGAACCTTTTCCCCATGAGCCTTCCACCGGCAGGACGCCCTGCCGGAGGTGACCGGGTTCAACGCCCATCCAAACAGAGACAAATTCTTCACCATTACAGCATGGTGAGCGTAGATATTAAAGGTGCACTCTGCAAAATTACAAAGGGTTCCGAGGTTTCTTTGAAAAATCTGTCCTGCTGAATTCCAGGGAAATGTGTATAAAATGATGCACAAGACATGTAGATCTTTTCTATTTGATGTAATGCTGCAGCCATAAAACAATGGCATCTTGGCTCTGAATATTTCACTCGTGCGTTGCAACCAGCAGATACAAAACATGTAAGTGCCACTGTTGAAAAAAAATCTAACTTTGTTTACTTTTTGGGGAAATTGAATAGAAAATCCGAGTTGTGTTGGAGCTGCAGGCGGCGGTGAGGCTGCCAGCCAGCGGCGGTCTGAGCTGCACGTGACCGACAGACTGAGAGGACGGGTCACAGTCACTGGGTCAAACCATCAGTCATCAAGTTTAATGAAACCATA
>OMLF01038101.1:11009-24359 GCA_900302615.1 Holocentrus rufus | reverse complement strand
ACTGAGGAAAAAAAAAAAAAAAGAAAAATTCAGAAATAAAGTTTTCAATCCAATAAACCCCAATGGGGTACCAGGGTTTCAACATGTGGCACCATACTGCAAATGTGGATGAGGACTTAAAACAGTCTTGATTCTAACCTTAAGAATATAGTCATTTAGAATCAGTAATTTGTCCCCTAACACTCCGGCAAGGTTGTATCCATGTGGTCAGGTGTGTGGGGGCTTGACCGGTTGATGTTGAGCTTCCTTGCACACTAAGGAGTCTGGCACTCAGGTCAGTGGTAACTGCCACAGCCAGATGGTACCTATCCACTGGGGACGAAGGACACAGACATGCTGGTCACAGTTTAACTTTGGAGGTTGCATATTCTAGCATTATTTAATGCTTGATTACATGCATCATTTATCACAATTATGTCTTGATAAAAGTTTGATGCAAAACACAACAGAGGCATGCTGAATATTCAAACTTTGCCCTCTCCTGTCTAATCAACCCCAAAGAGGGGTGAGAGAGAGAGAGAGAGAGAGAGAGAGAGAGAGAGAGAGAGAGCATTTGACAGGCTTGAATAATGCTTTAATAAAATGATTACTTTTTTTCTAAATGGAGCAAGATAAAATACAGTCTGAAAATGAAACAAGTCATAAGGTAAAGAGAACAAACATGATGAATATTCCAATGAACCCCAATGATAATGCATCTCTCCTCCAAAGAGATTGTTTATTTTTCCTTTGTGGGATGATAGCATTGCTCTGCTGCGAGGTAAGACAGGCCGTCCAAGTAAGATACTACCAAATGTCATTGTGGCCAAAAACAGTTTTGACAGTGTGCAAATACCTCTCCCCAGAGAAACTGAGTATTTTTATCCGAATCTCATGTAAGGCTTTAGAGCAGAAAAACAGCACAAAGGAATCATTAGGGATATATTTTAGAGTGAGTGACTCATCTAAGTGATCAGAGTGTGATGTTTGTGGGCAGTTTCTAAAGTGAAATATGTATAGGTTTCTACAAAAAGACCTACTTGATGACAGTAGAGCTTTTGCTTTCTACTTGAGGGCAGCATCTTGACCATCCGTCTCCTCAAATGAACTGCAAACAATAAACTTGGAGTCAAAAATCCAGCATTGAAGCTAAATGAAAAAGCTTCACCTACCACACAATATTCCACCAGCTCTGATATTCTCCTTGCTATTCCTTCAGTAAATGTAGTACAGGACGTGAGACAATAAATTAAATAGATGTCAGACTGTAAGAATAGCAGATTTGACTTTGGCAGCACCAGGGGACCGATGTGTTTGAGGATGCATCCACATTTTTGATTGGATTATGTAAAATAAAGATTGAATTCCAAATCCATTTGACTGAGGCTCTGTGAAGGCTGTCCAGGGACGGGGAAATCATTATGAATATTAATTGTTAATAATTATCCTTTTCCTCAGGGTAACTCTTATTTCAGGACAGTCGAACTTGATTTAGAGAGAACAAAAACAGAGCAGACAGTGAGAGAGCGCGAGAAAGGAGGGGGACTGCATCATGTATCTTTACTGACACACACATATTTCCTTTAACTTGTCATGAAAGCTGCCTGTTGTATACATTTCCCACTGACTTGAGGCATTAACATGAAATCCAGATTAACGTCAGACCATCTGCTTTAGACCATTTGTATCCACTTCGAGGATTTTCATTTAATACCAACACTGAGAAGAGAAGTGCCATGAATTTTCTGAACACTTTGTGAGTGCTGCGCTGTCTCTTAAAACCTTAAGGAAACTCATCATCACACCATTCATTCTGCTTCTTACAATGTTGGCATGATTGTATCAACACTTGTCACACTGCTGGGGTGATAAAACCTATCGGTTAAATGGCTTATAGAACATTCTTGCCTTATTTTGAGCTGAACGAGACTCGTCTTGGAGTTACTCTGCATGCAGCGTGTCAAAGGATGCAATCGAGCATAATTTTTTATTTTATTCCTCATATTTATTTTACCTTTTTAATTTTTTTTATTTACATTTTACATTGTATAGCAAAATCAATAGTCAGGAATAACCGGTAAAGTCACACGCCTCTCTGTAGCTGCAGTATGGAGATTCTGACCTTGTCACAACATTATTTGAGCTCATAATTGGTATTTACAAAAACAATCTGTACTTGAGCACAGATTGACTTGCCTCAAATCTGTATTTCCATCCAATCATTGACAACAAACAATCATGATGCTGCAGCAGTGGGGGCTCATTTGCCTGTCTGACATTGCTCTAAGAGGCTCAGTGTTACTAAGTAGACCAGCCTCAAAAGAGCAAAGCCTCGGCTTGATCATACTAGTCCAAATGATTTGTTTGACAGTTTCCAGGAAATTGTCTCCTCCATCCCCTTCAATCAACAGTGTGAAACCAGATGAGCATTATTGAGGAATGCACTGACAGCCATTTATCTACAGTGAATAGCAGCTCTGTAAGGTCTGACTATGTACTATAAAACACACCGGAGAGCTCAATCTGCCAAGGACATCAGCCTTATTGGTCAGGGCTGCTGGAATAAGGTGAACATAATTTCCTGAACCAGTAGACATGCGATGTGAATCTGTTTTACAGATTGTTATTCAGAAAAGTAGGTAAATGTTTAAATAAGACATACAAAATTACTCCTTCACCCATATGTGTATATATTTCAGCATTTCCCATAACAATCTACAATGAGAAATAGATTTTTTTCCTTCTGTAAATCAGACAGTATAACTCGTAAATTCCATAAATGTAGTCGTTCTTTTCTTTGGGTCACAATTCAGGAATTTCCTGCCCTGAAACACTTGGACGCCGTTGCACATTTTGGGTCCATTATGATGTTTGGTGGTGTATTTTTCTTATTTCCATGGGTAATAGGACACTTGTAGACAACATGGTGCCACATAAAGATATTTCCAGCGCAGCAGCAATGGAAGTTAATAGGAGAAAAAAAAAGAATAAGCTATCTAAAGCATCAAAAGAAAATACCAGGATTTGGTGTTAGTCCCTCCGAGTCACACAGCGTGGCTTTCTTTCTTGAATTACCATTTTGCACAGATGTTTAACAGTCATTCAGGGAGAGATCCATTGTTAAAGAGAGATACCAATTTGTCCACTTGCAGTGGCCTTAATAGTGCATAATGCGATGCAGCCACAAAACGTGTTATGATTTGTGTAGGGGGTGTGAGTCTTTTTCTTGACAACAACTGCTACTGCTAGCGCTATTGCTTTTCCCACCTCTATGTAAAAACCTGAATAAATTTAGCTTGATATTTGATATTCCGTAGATGTCTGTTATTCTACCTTCAGTAACCACATGAGTAAAACTATACTGACAAATATATTTGTGATTATTGGAAGAATAAGAAGGAAGTCTTACAACCCCAGCTTGTAGAACATGGTAAAAAAAAAAAAAAAGCAAATATATTCACAGAATAACAGATACCTAATATCAATGTAACTTTACACCCTGTCACATTGAACTGACAACTACAGGCAACAAGTTCATGCCCATTCTCTGGGGATTGTTGAAAAACATTTTGGGATATGTAATATACCACTAGCTGTAGAGCTAGGCAGTTTTAGGGAAAAGAGGTACGTTCAAAATGCAACATACCATCAAATAATAATAATAATAATAATAATAATGATAATAATAACTGCCTCCTCGAATGCATTGACCTTCACAGATTGATGTGTTAGCGTAAACAGGAGTGGAAGTTTTCTTTTAATGTTTAAGGCACTTCACAAGGATACATGGCCTCCTACAAGATGTGTATTTGAGGCCATGACTGTGTTAGTTAAGGCATGTTTACCCTCACTTTGCAATATGTGGGTTGTTGCTTACACATCTAAAACTCTGCAGTATGTCTACTGTTTCCATCGGTTTCCTGCTGTAGAAGAGACAATGCAACAGAATCTACTGACACTAAAGACAACAAATTGGATATGAATTCCAACAATAACTGGTATCACTGAAATCAACTGAATGTTGAAAAAAACAATCACAATGATCTCAGTCTTAGATCTTTAAATCCTTGCTGAATACCTGGGATGTGCACAGACTGTTCCCTCTCTTACTTCATTCCCACACTTGTACATGACTTCATTTCACAAACTGGCTCATTGAATTTTAAAGGATCATCAAAAGAGATGGCACCACCAAATAATTTAATTGTACTGAGCTTAACTAATGGCTAGTGCAGCCAGCGTTTGTTCACGGCTGGGGCCTGGATTATTGAGGTGCTATCTTTTCAGTGATTATTTGCAAAGCAAGATTGCAGCACAAACATCCCTCCCTTGTCACTCCAGGTAGCATGTGCCCTTTCCACGCTGGCAACAGGTGCAGCATCAGCCAGACATGGATCAGAGGATGTTGAGGGAGCGTCTGAGGTCTCTGCTGTTGTGATTAATGATGATATTAAAACACAAGGCAAAGGGAATTTACAGGGAAATAGAATGAAATAATGAAAAATGAAAAACATGCTTATGGATGGGTAAATCTTAGCTGTAAGTTAATAGGGGATGATTGAACACACAAAAAGACACTTTTAGCATGCTTAATTAGAATTGTGTTTACTCTCTTGTAAAAGTGCATGTTAACCTATAGCAGGGGCTCAATTGTTCATAAACAGAGCACACAAGAACATAATTGCACAGAATGGAAAACAACATTGCATGAACATTTAATTGGGATGCCATGCAGACATGAACATACAGTAAGTGTTTGCAAGTATCAGTGCACTGAGCAGTGCAGCTGCAGAATCGCTCAGTTTGTTGATTAGAAAGCAGTTGAATTGTTGATAGAAAAGATATATATATAATAAAATTGAATAAATAAAAAAGTAAAAATGCTCTATAGCTGTTATTGTTGTTGTTCATCACTTTATTTTTCTCTGTTTAACACAGTTGTTTTCCAAGGGCAATTCAATCTTTATGTCCTTTGTCATTCTAAACAAGTCTCTCTTGTCATTCTGAAGAAAGAGAGAAAAGTCCATTGACCAAATTTTCACCACATTGCCAAAGTACAAAGAACCAAAGTTTTGAACACATAACTGAGCCTTGACAAGAATAGGCCCACCTAAAATTCTCAGCACGCACATTGAAAAAGTCTGAATAAGAACACCTCAGACATGCATACTGTATCTCAATCTACGTGAAACCTGTCTGAATCAGGCCCCTAGTGATTTCTCCATATTCCATACTGCTTTTGACAGCCCTTTTTCCCAGGCTTCAAGGGGCTCCCTCCAGTGCCATGAGATTTCAGTCACTACCACAGGGGACTGGATGCTTTCCCAAAAGCACATTATTATATCACCTCCATAGTGGTGTGTGAAATGGCTGAATGGGGGGAAAGTGACTATTTGTTGGAGCAGTCTGATCAAAGAGCATGTTACTGAGACCAGCTCATGAGGCTCCTTTTTTTTTTTGTGAACAGATTCTATGATTAATCCAGAATGGCATATGAGAGTCAGTGCTTAAGTTTATGAATTATTCATATCATTATTCACGTTATTCATTCATGATATCTGGAACCTGCCTTTGCTACAACTACGATTGTAAATTGGGTCCTGCCTCCCCAAAGCTTTGCTTAACAGTATCACTGAGATGAACCTAAAGCCAATTATAGGCAAGGACAAATTGTGCTTTTAGTGTTGCATTCGTTGAGGAAAACTTCCCTCCCCCTAGACATTAAAAGAAGAAAAAAAATAACCAGGTTGTCCCAAATTTATTTCATTTGAATAGCGTGCAGTGAAAGAATCCTCTAGTTAAAGAGACTGCAGATTTCTCACACTAACTACAACTTCAATTAAACTGTGCCTGCATCATGATCCTATGAATATGCCTTGCACTTAATTGGTTAAGCGTTCTCTCTTTCTCACGGCCCACACATGGAGTGGAAAAACCCAAACACCAAGGTAACACCACTGTCACTTTGCTGTCAGATAATATTTTCAAGTCAGGTTTCATCAGCTTCCCCAATTATCTGTAAGTGTCTTGGGTAAATTTGGAGTGAATGTGCAGTGAGTTTGTTATTTCATTTTATGAAACTATGTCAGATGAGTGGGGCGCACCAAAATGAAGGACCTTCAGAGAATTATAGACTGCAGTAATTAGAACATGTTTTATCAGTTGGAAAATCTTCCACCAGCCATACATATCACCTCCGCAGCACTTCAGTTCTGACCTTGAACTAAAAACTGCCTTTATCAGAGAAACTTTCCCACAAATGACTTTTGAAACAATACTTTTAAACTTAGTTTAACCTCTTTACCTACTTAGTTTAATCTTTTTCCTCCCATCTTCATGCATTAATTAGAGCTGTGTATGTATGCGGAAATTGGTGAGAAATCTCAGTCATTTTTCATCAAAATGTTTAGGCTGTTTTACACAGGCATTGTCTATCTTAAAATTATGAAGTCCTTGCAATTGTAGAGTAGTTCAGTTAATAAGAATAAAATGAAAATCATTGAACTGGTGATCTTGGAACACTATCTTGGTTTTGTGTCTAGCACAGATATTTAATGTGTGTTTGTGATACTGTGCTGGGTGTAATGGCTTTCAGTGGGTGGTCAAAAAAATTGTCCAATTCATCAGTAGTGAGACACTTGAATGGGAAGTAGTTCATTTGATTATAACAAAGTCTTAAACATTTGCCTGTGCAGCATGGTCTAGAATCAATATGATCTGTAATACTGCTTTATGTACTAGACTCAATTATATGGAAATGAATATCACTTTAGAATAAATATTTGAAGTCACTCTGCATAAGAGCATCTGCTAAATGCCTAAATTGTAAACTGTGTAGCTCTAACTTACTGTACATTGTTTTTGTTTTTGTTTAGATCGACTGTTATGTGTATCATCTTTTATTGAAACTGTGGTATATACAATACGCATTTCAAATCTATACTTGAATAGAAAATGTAGACAATAAGTCTGTGGAGAGTGGCACAAATAGACTGTGGACATATAATATTCAGATTTTCAGCTGTGATGGCTGCAATGCCAAATATAACGGTTGGAAGGTGGTCATACACTGAAAATAAGTTGACTAATCGCCCAACAGTGCATATGCTAGCCAATAACAGCCAAAAACAAAACAAATTTTTAAAAGTATAAATAAAGCACTGAGCTGAATTATTTTCCAACCTTTGTCTGAGATTACACATTGCATTTTGAAAATTTTAGGGAATTTAAATGTCCCACAAAGATGAAGATACTCATACAACTACAAACTATATTTTTGACACACCAGTACTTTTAGAAAGCAGCAGAGAGAGGAGGTAATAACAAATGAAATCAAATGAGTTTGAGACTATGTTAATGAGAAACTAAAACAAAACAAAACATAACAAAAAAACATCTGGATACAGACAGATATTCTTACTTTACTTACTTACCTTCATAATGAGGGATTAAAAAGTAGAAGAATTTTGAACAGCATGACCATAAATACAGTACATACTGTATGAACAATCACAGCTGAGTATATAAAGATATTCTGTCTGACTCATGCACCCTCACACACCTACATATGCACGCATGTACACTGTATGTGTAAAGTACTCCACACACACACACACACACACACACAAAAGTGAAGTCCATTTAGCCATAAAACATCATAAATAAGTAGAACTGCAGAGAAATTGTATTCTTTGTGGTACCAGCCCTTTATCATTTTTTGACTTTCTCCTTCAACCAGAATGAAAAGTCACACACAACTGTCAGACTACCAAAGGATGAGACTCAAAGCAGCCAGTCTGAAAGAATTTTAAAACTGTAATTTTCAAACTCCAAGGCTACCAGAGAAGACACAATTTTCATATTTTATGTTCATCTTGGAAGTTAACATTTATATTAATCTCGGATGTTAAAATGCTTATAGAATTCTGTTAGTTTTGTCGACCGGGGATGCAAGTTACTTGATTTTCATAGAAAGCAATGTTCTCTAAATAAGAGATGGATTTCACAAGTGTGAATAAGGTATGCTAGATAAACTGCAAAACTGTGGTCTAGTTGAGTTACACTTTAAGTTGGCAGCAAAATTTACCAAATAACAAAGCTTTGACAGTTGTCACTGATGACAACAGTTTTTTTTACAAATGTACCACAATAACCCCAGCCCCTTTTTACTGTAGAATGAAACTGGTCCCCAGACAGCAAAGTCATACTCATAATGACAGTGAACCCAATTTTCATACAATTTCAATGACAAAATGAATAAATAAATACATAAAATAAAAAACAACATTAAAACAGCCTGTTCTCACAAATAGGTTGTACTAAAAGTGTATTTAACTTAATTATCAAATGATAATTAACATTTTACATTTGAATTCTCATCATCAAAAACACCATCATATGATCATCTAGGGGATTAATGCAGAACAGACACAATGAAACCCCTCCAATCACAGTTGTATTTCACAATTAAGAGAAATGCGTGCAAAAACTGTGATCTGACAGGGGATTACCCATGGGTAGTGAGGCTAATAGATGTGTCTGAACCCACTTCTCGTTAACATTCTCAGGAGTAGTGTAAACAGGAACTTAAATGGGATCTTAAAATGCTAATTGCAAGGATCTATCCAGCAATGGGCTGATACGATGCTTGATGCTTTAGCAGTGTAAATAGGGCCCAAGGCTAGACAGTTTGCACATTTTTCATCAGTACCTCTGGTAGCGGGATATAAAAAGGCTGAATTTAATTATTTTATTTTCCATGCCTCAAGTAGCCACCCCATAGTATAATAAATCAATAGCATTTCCATGAATACTAATTGCGGTTGCAGGGATAGTTGGTCTAGCCGGCAGGTTGGAATCTGATCAGGTCTGCAGAACCAGCCAGCCGAGGCCTCTGCCTCCTTTGCCATGCCCCACAGAGGCTGACTGCAACCCTTTGAAGTTGAGGTGCAAAATCAATTGAACACGTCTGGGAGTAAATGAACTTGTTTGGAGCTTAATTTCAAATGGTTGAAGGCTTTCCACCAAGTTATTTATGAGAGCAGGTATGCCTTTCTCTGTTTCCATATGGGGTTATATATGGAGCTATTTGGCATTGAATCCTTTGGCCTTTCTATAGGAATTAAATTTTAAATGAAATGGATGTATTAATTATAAACTGAAATTTGAAGGCCAAGCTATCTATCCATCTATCCATTCATCTATCTATCTATCTATCTATCTATCTATCTATCTATCTATTTTTCTTTTTCATGGAGCATATTGCAAAATTATTCAAAAATAATCACTCATCACTCATAGCAATTTCAAAATTGCTATGAGTGATCTTGAGGCAGCTACAATAATGAGCGATCAGTGCTTCCTTTAGCCTTGATCTATTTGGACATGGCCCCCCTAATCTGAGCTGTACTGCTGCTGGACCACTGCCTTTGGGGGTGCTCATTTGGTGAATTTTCACTTTGCATTGTTAAAGTCATATCTAATGAATGAATTTAATTACAGTTTTTTGCATTTGTCATGATGCTGACTGCAGTTCTCTCCAATAAAAGGAAAAAAAATGCATCTGGTTAAATCATGGTTTAATTGCTGTAAAATGTTTATGTGTTTTGAAGCAAATAACTATTGTGAAAACTTATGGTGAGTCTAAATTGCACTTTACAGCCAATGATTACGACAATAGTCATTTTTGTTTCTAAAGTGCATCACCTCATTTACCTCTTGTTATTCCACATTCAGTTTTCTTTCATATGCTATGGCAGAAACTTCATGAGATTATAATTACTGCCATGCCTCCAGACTTCCCTATAACATTTAGACCATCTACACCACTCTTCTTATACAGCCTCAAAAGAACCGATAATGGACTACTGTTCTTAGACCAGAAAAGGCATAAGAAACAGCAGCTAGAGAAAAGAAAAGGAAAAAAAGTAACTTGATTAGGGGAAAAAGGAATCAGTAAGACGGAAGAAAGTCTAAGCTCTTTAACTGGTGCTCCTTTGCATATAAATGAGAGATTAGGCAGAAACTATATCTTACTGCCCGTTAGAATACATATGCCTAATTACAATATATTCATAAAGTGAGAGTGTAATTTCCACAAAGGAGATTACAAACGAGGCACAAGGTCAGGAAAAGCCCTTTCTATTCTCTGAATATCGTTAGGATGATGATGCTGATGCTGCACAGAAAATGACTCATGGTCATAGGTTCTCTCCAGAGATTATGTATTTTCAGACTAACTATCAAAATAGGATAGAAGTGAGATGAGTAAGTGCTAATGAGTTAGACCCTGATCTTCAACAAAACATGCAGAAAAGTGACACAGATCTTTTGAACTTTGATGTGTTCATATATGAGCAGCAATTTATGACTAACCTTGATTTTATTATAAGGATGTCACAGATTCATAGGAAAATCAACAGTGGTGCCACCACTTTAATTCCTCACTGTCCTCAGACTTTTTTATGAATAGCTGTGATTCACCTGGATAATTCGATATTTTCACAACTTGATTCTAGTTCAAGGCCCTCGTTCACATGGAGAAAAGAAAAATTCCGTGTCTTTTGAGAGCAAAAGAAAATAATGAATTAAGCTAATGGCTGCCAGGTTTTAGATAACAGTTCTCTGGTGCATACGTTCTTACATGGATAATCAGGCTCATAACCAAGAACTTCAGTTCAGTCTTCCTACTATATATATAAAAAAAAAGCTGTACTTGAAAAAGGAGACAAAAGGCTAAATGATGTTTGTCAACCAGCATTTGATCCAACATGCATGTGGTCACAGCAACTTAGAGCCCGACAAATGTCTTGCCTTCCATAGAGACATGCTAGTATGCACAAACAAAAAGGTTGCGGAAAAATTAGATCCTATGGTCCCTGTCCTTTTTATATTTCTTTCTGGTTATTTTATTTGTGTAACTATTCATTAAGTCAGAGTGAATGCCTGCCTTTGCACAGAGCGTATTGTGCTGCATGACATTGACTGCTTTCACAAGCTTGCAGAAATACTCACGTATCTCATAGATCAACTACTAACCATCAATTGGCAGAATTAATCAATCATTCCCATGTCCCGAGAAGCAGAGCTGTCATTCTCTTTCTATTATGAACCTCGACTTACTCGTTTGTTCAGCAATTCCTGTTGTTGAATACTGTAGACTAGCAATTAGAGAGGAAATTTGGGCAGTGAAGCTGCTCTCAGAACCTGGTGCTATTTATGACACAGTGCTGCTTAAGAGCATCGGTGTGTGCATGTGTGAAAGCAATCATGGATGAATAGAAAGGTGTGGCAGTGAGCTTTACACATGAAGTGGAAATCTCTCTCTAAACTTTTTCCATTACAAGTTTGTGCTGGTCTGCATTATTTCCAAGAAATCCTTACTTTATTCAATTATAAAGGGAATGAATTTATTTTATTTAGTGGCTTGTCGTTGAATGCAGACATCAAGTGCAGTTTGAAGTAATTACTGCCAAGTAAAATGCAAACCATACATGAAGTGCACTTTACATCAAGCAACTACTGCAAAGCATTAGATCTTGTCCATTTTAAAAATACAATACCTGAAGGCCAAGTAACTACAAAAAAGAAAGGAAGGACAAGGTGAGACATAGTGCACAACATTGACATGCTGAAGATTGTATTGAATAGGCGCTTTGTGTAAATTCAGTGAATCACTTTCACTATAGTAAAGCAGACCGCACATACACTAACTGGGACTGTGCACCGAGTGTGGGGAAAATTTTGAGAGTGAAATATAAAAATGGACAGGTACAACGCTGTTTCTTTATAAAAAATAAAGGCATGTACAGTAATACTTTAAGTTTCTGCAGTAGTTAGGGGTATGCCATATGTGATATATGTCAATAGTGATATATTGTCCAATATGGATAATCAACTTACTATCTTTTTTTTTTCTTTAATCAACCCTAGTATCAACTTAACCGTGCTTTGACACTATGTCCATTTTACAGGTTGACACAAAGTTAAGCATTAACCTTGACTCAACTGTAAAATCAACTGATACAAAGTAGAGTCTTTTCACTGGATGGGTCGATGTAAAGGTAAATATCTACATTCACTCATTTGTGAAACTCAGCAGATACAAAGCTGATACTAAGCTGAAAATTAACACTTGACAGTGACAAAGCCAGACTGATTTTATTTTTTGTTAAAAAGGGTGAAAAGTTGAGATGCTAGGTATAAAAGTAGGTTGTATGATCAGCACTGAATAGTGCTGATATATAACGTGTCCTGAAGCACTGTCCATCTGATGTCTGCCTTGTGTTGATGATATCATATCAAAAGAAAACATGTTTATTTTTTGTTTATTTATTTTATGTATTTATTTTATTTTTATTTATCTGTTAATTTTTTTTTTTTTTTTTTAAATCTCACTTACAGTTCTTGCTCTGTGTGTTTCACAGCCTACAACAATATTTACATGTGTGCTGGGTATTATGGACCAATATAGGAAATGCTTAAAATTCACATAAACACATAAATAACCAGCAACACATTTTAATTCTTTGTGAACAGCTTGAGGAAAGTAGGCTTAGTGGTCAATTTCATGGTCAGCTAATCTCAGTGTCATTACAGTAAATTAATTCACCTGCAGTTACAGATCTATTTACATGCTAATTACCAGTAAATTATAGATAAAGATATATAATATAGATTTATCACATGCACATGAGTGCATTGCTGTTTCCGTAATGAGAGGTTAATAATAAATTTCGGATAAAGGAGCCGTAATTGTGGTAAATTAGCAGTCATTGATTTGTTATCCCATTCTTTTATAAACACACTTGCAAAAAATAAAATAAAATAAATAGTAATAAATGCAAAATAAAGATAAGCACTAATGCATTTGTCCATCCAACTAAAAAATGATTGAGACCACCCAGCACTTTAATGATTCAGTACTTTTGAAATATTTACATTTGAAATATATTGTTTATGACTCTGTTATGGATTCATTATTTTTATATTCACAATGAAAACATCAACAACTGAGATGATAAAGATGCTGGTTTATGGAAGTGTATGAATTTATTAAATGTTCAGTACAATAGTTACGGTGTGATGGTGCATTTAATTCAATATCGTAGGATCACATTATCATCTGTCATCTATTATCATTTATTTCTATTCTACTTTATCAAGATACAGTGCTGAGTTTAAGTGAGATACTGACAGCAAGTTCTCTTTACAATGACCTGGAATGTGAACCGTATGGATGCAAGGTGCAAAATGTACGGATGTGTTAAATACAGATGGAGCACACACACACACACACACACACACACACACACACACACACATTACCTTAAATAAACGTATCATTGTAATCAATCAAGGTCCGTGACTGCC
>OMLF01038098.1:0-10983 GCA_900302615.1 Holocentrus rufus | reverse complement strand
TAACTCTTTCAGAGCTGTGTTATTGTGGCGCTCAAAGGAGGGCGGAAGTGAGAGATTACCACTGGGCAATTAGGCCTCGAGGGGTTCCAGGTGAGGGGGGAGGAGGAGAGGGGGTTGTAAGTGTGCGTGCCTGTGTGTGTGTGTGTGTGTGTGTGTGTGTGTGAGAAAGTGGCAGACTGTGTGCCTTTCAGTGTGACCCTGGCATGGGTCTGAGTGTGTGCTTTAGCATGCGTTCAGTTAATCCAATAGCCGATACAATAGCTTCGCTTCAGGGTTTGGATTGCTGCAGTGATATGGCTGTTTACTGAACACACACACACACACACACATGCACAACATGCTTACACTGGCCGTGAATGATTAAAAGGAACCTTTTTAAGGCATGGCAGTTACTTTGCTTCAGTAGCCTCTCTATTTTGGTCAGAGGAAAGAAAGAAAGGAAGAAAGGAAGAAAGAGAAAGAAAGTACATATAGAGCTATAAGTGTGTGTGTTTGTGTGTGTGTGTGAGAGAGAGAAAGAGAGAGAGAGTGAGAGAGAGACAGACAGAGAGTTAGAGTCATGGATTTTAAGTGGATCTGATTGGTTACCATGGTAGCAGCCGTCATAGTGACAGTGTAACCAAGCGATTGTAAAGGGACACATCTGTCCAGCAAAACCAGTTACTTAGCAAACCATTTTAGGTTGAGATCAATTCATGTTTAAATTATAAAGTATATAAAGTATAAAGTCTGAATTAAAACACATACCCCTGCCCCCCAAGAGGTATGTGTTGGTCAAATGAGCCTGATCTCTTTTATATTTTTTTGGTTTACAAAATAAGGCACTGAGACTGCCAGTGTTAGGAGTTCTATTCCCGTGAACAAGACATTGTCCCTGTCAGTGTCAGAGGCTCTATTCCATAGAGCAAGGAAAAAAATCTTTTTGTAGTATAGCACATTTCATGTAATCATTAACAAAAATTAAACAGAAGATGAAAACAAGACAAACACAATAACCTCTATACATATTAACCTGATTGTATTTCAGCATAGGAACAACTCTCTATACCTATAGATACTGGAATGCAATATACTGATCCTCTGTACCTGTACAATTGCAGGTTATCATAATATAGTACAGAACAGACTGTATATGTATGCAGTATACACACTACCAATCTGTCTTTAAACTTTTGGAACTGAACATGCTCAAGTATAGGACTAAACTTCCAAATGAATTAATGAAAAAGTGATCAAATTGAACAATAAACTGAGATGTCTGATGAGATGAGATGTCTGGAACGTCTTCAGATTTCTCTTGAAGCTGCCAGCAGACTCTGATGCCCTCAGGGCCTCCGGCAGGCTGTTTCACAGGCAAGGACCAAACAGACTGAAAGCTGCTTCACCAAAGATCTTTGTCCTGACCAGAACAGAACAGAACCAGAACCAGAACAACTATAGGTCCAGTGTCAGAGGAACAAAGGGATTGAGAAGGAATGTATTCCACTCACATATCCAAAATATAAGCTGGTGTTAGACTGTTAAGTGATTTATAAAGCAGAATCTCAAAGTGTATTCTGAAACTAACAGGCAACCAATAAAGAGAATTTGAAAGAAACTAATTTTGGACAGTCTGCAGATTATGTAAGGCTTTCTTAGGTCGACCAGAGAAGAACAGTTGTTAGAAATGACAACTGTAACATGAACGAGTCACTATCTGACCAAGAGAGAAAAGGCAGAACTGTAAAACAATATTCCTTAGGTAAAAAAAGTGATAGCTTCTGTGATATTTCTGATGTGAGCTTCAAAATTCAAATCTGGGCCTAAAGCCTGACCAAAGTTTCTGGCTTGGAGCTTGATGTTTAACAATTTTAACTTGGAGTACACCTTCTATCTCTGGGCCTTTGCTCCAGTAACTAGAGCATCAGTCTTGTCCTGTTTTAGTTGCAGGAAGTTTTATGACATACAGGAGTTCATTTGATCAATCCACCGAACCAGATGGTCAATAAAGCTGAGGTTATTTAGGTGAAATGGAAATGTACAAGCAAGTATCATCAGCAAAGCTGTGAAAATTACCATATCTCCTCAAATAGCAGCCAGGGCCTTGATTTACCTCAACTGCAGAGGATACCAGGCCTTTACTGGAGGCCAGGTTTTATTTGAGTAGGGCCTTTGTTTCTAATTCCCTCTGTTTAAAAAATATATTTGGTAATATTTGATCTGCATCCCTTTTTGGTCTGACTGCCAAAAAATTGATTGGTCAATTTTTTTTCTCCCCCTCTCTCTTTTTTTCTTCTTGTTTTATCGCCAACCTGTTTTTGAGGTTGGCCTTTATTTGTTGTTATTTGTTGTGGATCTGTTATACTTGAGTTCCAGCTTTTATTTAAGGAAAAACAGTAATCCGATATTTCCTGATAAAAATTTTCCAGCGGCAGCATATAGAGACTGAACCAGAGTGGAGCCTTGGACAATTGTACCATTTGTTTTGACATTCAAAGACAAGTGTTCATCACGGGAAACGACATGATTCCTGCCTGTCAGAGAAGACCAAGCCAATTTAAAATTGTGCCAGAGAAGCCAGCAAAGCTCCAAAGTCTATTTAAAATGCTGTCACGGTCAACAGTATCAAAAGCAGCACTCTAGCAGTCTTAAAGAACTGAAATTATTGGCTTTCTTTCATCCAAGTTCATTCTCAGATAAAGTTTTTCAGTGATTTTGCTGAAGAAGAAAAATGAATCATAATTGGTCTAAAATTGTTAAGAGCAAAGGGCTCAAGATCACTATTCTTGAGAAGTTTAACAAGGGCCATCTTAAGTGCACTTTGGAAGATACCAATGAGCAAGGATTGGCTTACCATTGGCAGCTGGTTATCGTGAAACAATCAAAAACTCTTGAAGAGAACATATTGTGGGATTTCTCAGCGTCACCCTGTCAGCAGCAGTGGTAGGGCCTCAAACTGTCATCACCATCAGAGTTCGTGTTTGTGTTCCCAAGAACAAGACATTAACACTGTCAAGGTTAGTGCTTCCTAGAACAAGACAATATCTCCATTCATACTGGGCCAACCCATTCTGCTTGAAAAGCCGAAATTAATCTAAGTTTTTTACTTTAGAAACAAATCTTGATTTTCTTTGAGTGTCAGATGGAAGTCAATTTTTGGTGGAAGTCAATTTTTTACCTGGTTTAAGCTGAGGATGCGTGGGTAATCTTTGAGGGGCAAATTTAGAACAAAATTTGCCGGGAATTTCTGCTGGCAGTACGATCTCACTGAAGACAGTTTGTCAGTTTGAAATCTAACTGAATGAGATCAGAAAAAAAAGAGGTTATTGTTCATTGTTAAAAAAAAAGTACACGAGCCTGTAAAACACTGTACACTGTAAAACACAGAAACAAAGTGGAGTGGATACATTTGAAAAAATCGTATTAAATTATGATCTTTTCAGTAGAAAAACAGACCAAATTGACAGCGATGGCAGCAGTCTCTGCCAGTTTATCCATTTCCAGCAGTCAAATCTGTCAGTCAGTTTTTCCCATTGCCCAGTCACTCATACTCACTCTCCATTGCCAACACTTTTGCCCTAAATTTGCTAAAAAACAAATTGCCCATGTAACATCAGCTTTTAGACCATGGCGATCTTTTATACACAAATGCTTCTGCTGACCGTTTTCATATAATCGACACTGTGTAACATGGTGCTCTACAGTACAGAACTAATTGGAGAAGACTAACTTATCATTGCTTATTTTACTCAATAGTTGGTTGGCCCTCCCTGTGTATGCATCAATCTAGTCACTGGTATTGTTTATTTACAATGCAATCTTGGGGATTGCCCATACTGGTTACGATGGGAGGACATGATATCGATGACTGTTCCTTCTGCCCATACGGTGTTGGGTAAAAAGGCTTTTAAGTTTGCTGCTCCTTTTACTTGGAATAACCTACAGGGGGAATTTACTTGAACTACTACTTATGTATCCTCCTGTTTGTTTGACGCAACTGTTTGTTTGTAAAACAGGACGTTCCTGAAAAAGGCCATGTGTGCTCAGTCAGCCTACCCTTTAATAATTAGGATTAAATTACTAAATAAAATGAAATAAAAATGGAGGCATTAAATGGTTCTCTAAGATGTGTTGGATAAAAGCTTCCACAAAACAGCAGACTCTTGTCTTACTTTGATGTTTTCAGTGTCGCGTTGCATTACCAGACAGTACACTGCGGAAAAATCTAATCACATGTGTTCCTAAAATGGCTTGTTCGTATTCTCTGATGAAACCAATGGGTGCCACTTAGCTGCATGCCGACATGCCAGCTACTATGTGGCCATCCCCATTCGAGTATATGAGCAATTCTAAAATGCCACAACATGCCATTTTTGTTTTAAAATGAATAAACTGCACCACTAATACAGGAACTTTTTTTCCATACTGTAAAAAAACAACTAAGAATTTTCAAAAGTTCAAAGGGTCAAAATATTATTTAAAAGACTTTGGACACTGGCTGTTATTTAAGTACCATATCTCTAAAAGTTTAATTTTACTACATTATACTGCACTGGTTTATAAGGAGAATTTCACACTAGGTTGGGCTAAAAGTCAGTCATGACAAAATAATATCAGCGTAAATGAGATTTTATTCATTGCTTTTAATAGCAAACTGTCCTTTTAGAGGCTACAAATTCAAATCAATGACACAGTTTAAATGTCATGGTCAATGATAGCCGCGCAGAAATAGAACAGACTTTTTCAAGTAAGCTCTTCAATTAATTAACAGAACACTGGTATCAGTTCATCCTTTGTGTTTCAGGTACTTCATTTAGTTTGCTGTTGTGCATTTTGTTTGCTATTTTAGTGAGCTTCAAAAGCACGACCGCACAATAAATACTGAAGTCACAGAGGTGAAAAACCAACACCAGTCTTCTTGTACAACAGTAACTTTAATCCAAGAGCTTCTGTGACCAGCAAACAACAAAAAACAACAAAAACAAGTCATTTCCCATGAATCTAATCAATATCTTATGGTCTGTGCTGGTCTGGATGAATGGAAGAGTATTTGAAATCATCATTTATTCTGTTAAAAGTTATCATAGCTTAAAACATATGTAAAGCCAGAATTATTTTAGTGTATCTGCTGAAAAATTAGTAGTGAAATTGTGAGATAGTGAAATTTTCCTGAAGCATTCTGCTCATTCTGGCGCTGGTGTCCTGAATAATGAAACATATTTTTACTGTTTAGCCCTTCTTTAAACATTTAAGGATGACATGGACATACAATTGTTATTTTTTTAAACCACAATTACTGGAAATTTCCAAACTCAATAAGGAGGATATACAAAATAGGTTTGGAGACCGTACCAGTTTAATGCAGCTATCTCAGACACCATCATTATTCGCCTGCTTAAACACTTAAACAGTCACTGCAGATGTGCTTTTCTTAACACTATTCCATTTTTTTTTCCAACGTTGTCCACGGGTGTTTGAACAGCACCGACAAATTTTCGTGCAAAACTAAGTTTTAGCGTGTGTTGCAGCACGAGTTAATGGACCAGTTCAGCCCAAAAATACTGGACTACAACCAGTTTGGCATGTGTTGGCATTGCGGGGAAGATGGACTCCAGTAGTGAAGAGGAATGGAGGGCTGTTTTTGTAATGTTTGGGATCCTGAGCCAAGTCATTTGACAGTCGCAGTGTTTAAAAAATGGCACGGGAGGGTGGGCGTCTAAAATGCCCCCACAGCGGGGGATCTTTGAAACAATTACTATAAATGTACGGCAGGAGCACTTTTCTCACCATACGAGATTTTATAACTTCGCCAATGAAGTTCGAATTGAGCCAACTAATTTGTCTGGCAAATTAGCTTTAGCATGTCTCGCAGCATGATTCAACGCTTACAACAATTGGAGTCAAATTGTTTTTTTGCATTTGTGCGTCTGGTGTCGTGATGAATTGGTCGTCTGAAAATGGAGAAGCGCTGTTTTAGCTATCAAATTAAATGGTTTGTAATCAGTTGGTGTTTTTAATGGTGGCTCGATGCGGGTTCACTTGTGCTCAACATTGACAATAGAGGACAACTAATGCGGCAGCCTTGTAATTGAAAGTGCTGTGATACCTCAGTTAAATAGTGGTATTATGATGGTGTTATTTTGGTTTGTTCACTTTCTCAGTTTGATCATAATGTTTTTTTGTTTCTAGAGGGAGTTTAGAATTGGCTTGTGATTGTCTTAATGTGCATAAATTTGAGTGCATAAATTTGAGTGCATGTTGGTCCCCATGTAGAATTGTATGCATGTGTGTGTGCTTGTGTGTGTGTTATGTGTGTGTGTGTGCGTGCGTGCGAAAAACACAGGAGAATAGTTGCAATTTGGTTTGTTTCCTTTTTAGTGTTTCAAACGATGATCCCGAATTACCAAAAAAATTTAAAAAGTAAAGTTTTGGTAGTTCATTAGCAACACAGGAGAAACATACACGTGCATGCATGCACACACACACACACACGCACACACACGCATGATAAAAACAAATGCACATGCACAAAGAATGTATATATAAGCTACAGATCCAGCACCTTATGAGCAATAATCATCATCAATCAGATGTGTGTGTGAAAGGATATCTGCATCCATACAGTGTGTGTGTGTGTGTGTGTGTGTGTGTTTGTGTGTGTGGGGTGTCACTCACATGAGTAGGCCATCACCATCCGTGCACACTGACTCACACACGCATACGCACACACACACACACACACACACACACACACATGCATGCACACTCCACATGAGCTACATTCTTCTGAAAATCAATGCAATGAAAATATGAAAGCTCTTGGGCAAGGCAAGACACACACACACACACACACACACACACATGCATGCATGCATGCATGCATGCGTAAAAATAGCATAGAAATAGCAACAGCATAGAAATGCTGATACATGCAAACACATACAGTCATTCAGAAGGCACAAGATGATGCAGACATACAGATTTTCTCTCACTCACATAAAGGATAACATTAATAATACAGCCACCTGAAGTCCACAAAGTTCACCAAACTGATTCTCAACAAAATAGAATGAATCCAACTTTTTTTCTCCCCTAGAGAAGTTCTTAGTTCACCGCCCAAGCACTGAGCACAAGTGAAATATTCATTATTATAGGGTCACTCTCTGTCTCTCCCTCTCTCTCTGTCTCTCTCTCTTTTTTCCCTACTAACTAGCCAAGCTGAGCGCTGAGCAGAAGTGACAAAATCATTCTTTCTGGGTCAGAGAGGAGAGAAATGGTTGATTGTGTAAATAATGGATCATGTCCTTGTCTCACGGCTGTCTAAATGGATTTAGATTTACTCTGCAGTGAAGGTAATATGGTGACTGTAAGGAACTAGGAGGCAGACCGATTACCCCCCCAAAAAACACACACACACACACACATGCACACACATGCATGTATACAGACAGCACACGCATGCAGACTGTATGAGTGCACGCACATGGCGACTCTTGTTCACGCACGGACATGAGATCATAAAACAAATATATAAAGCATTTTATTGGATCTGTTAATTTCTTATTGTTGGTTGGTTTTGACCTCCAGCAGGTGTGAAAGTAGAAAGTTTCCAACAACTCCCTGCTTGTTAATTAGTCTGCGGCACTCTGTTAACAGCCTTAAAAAATCCTCTATTCCAAAAAGTCATATATACACACATATAAACACACACTGCTCAATATATCCAAATAACAGATGTCCAGTTCCTTTTTTATCGTGTTTTTTGTTTTTTTTCATAAACCTGTTTTGTCGTGTTGTGTCAATGTAAAAAAAATGTGAATATATCTCACTTTAGAATGTGAAAATGTGAAAATTCTCACACTGTTCCATAAGAAAGTGCATTTTCTTTTTCTTTCTCTTTTGTTTTTATTTATTTACTTGCATGTGACTTTTTGTGGATTGTTGCCGTTTATAGAGCAGGAGAAAAAAGTGATTTAATTTAATCCAACATTGCCTTGGTGTGTTCGGGTGTGAAAAAGCAATCCCAGTTTATCCAATGAAAGGAATACTCATTAAATGTCTGTTTAAAAATGATTTAAAATGTTGTTAGGTGAACAAATATAAATCTAAGCAAGACCTTTGAAATTCGCTTGAATCTCACCTGTCCATCTTCAACCTTTTCCTTTCAGTATGTCAGAATTGGATTTTAGGCGACAGTATTATTTTCTGTTTCAGAATTATGGAGAACAGTGAGTAATAACTTTTTATAATTTTTTTATTGAATTTTTTTTCATTACTACATGTCCTATTAGTGATATTCTCTACTGACTGCACAGTAAGACTGGAAGTTGCTCTGGATAAGAGCATCAGCTAAAATGTTTAAATTGTTAATTGAATAATTATTTGTTATACACACACTCACACACAATTTACTTTTTATTTTAAATCTATACTGTTTACTCTCTTTAATCCATAAGCTTGCATCGCCGTGTGAGAAATTTGTTCAATTTAAAGATTGGATATTGAATGAAGACATGAAATAACACCTGTATTTTTTTAACCTTTTTACCCCTTTGCTCAAATTCCTGACAGCCTGCCTTGATATGCTGTGAGTCTGACATGCTTTCATAATTCGACGCGGGTGTGAAACCTCATACAACCCGTTCTCAAATGTGACTCTTGGATCGTGTTTTGGCTTTACGTCTTTTCTGTCATCCGGTGATGTTCTTCTGTTTGATGGATTACGGATTCAGCAGATCCCTTGAACACCAGAAAGGTCAGCAGAGTCTGGGGGTTCTGAGGAAAGGCCAACAAACCCTCAGCTGAGGGAGGTAAATATAATTAGAGCTCCTGTTTCCTTGTGTGAATCTAACAAAAATTGCTCTTTAAAGAAAGCCAGGGCTGATAGAAGTCAGTTTGAAAGCTGAAATATTTCAATTCAAAAATTCCAAACTGCTGCCAGCTGACCACAGCTTGGCCTGTGTGACTTCATGATGAATTTGAACTCCAGCTGAAGGTTTATGGAGATGAAATTGCTTGGCAACAAAAGGAACAAACTCATTGAAACAGGCATCATCACCTGCCCTGCTCCCTCCATCCCTCCCATATGACATTTAGGTCGTTTGCTTGGGCTTTCACTATTTTAGGCTTTTCTTGATTTTGCGATGCATTATCGATTTAAGTGGAAGATTTTCGACAATGAACTCCTGCAGCAGCGAGGAGGGAGACTTCAGAGTTCAGCCCCACACCCTTCAGCTGAGAACCGGTGGAAGATAAATGTATTAAAAGAGGGGGAAAAAAAGAAGAAATTTTCCTCCTCTTTGCACTACTGCACACTGTTGACTCTTTTCCCATGTGTCAGTCTGCTGGAGATGGTGTCTCTGCAGAGAGGCGAGTTCATGGTCACACAGGGGCTCCTTCTGCTAAAATCAATACCCCGTCATGCATTAGGGCGAAGCCTGCAATACCACTGAAGAGCGAAACTCGGAGTCCCATTTTGATGGGTTTGGAGCATGATGTGTTTATTTGAAAGAGACTCTTTTGACAAGCTGAATACACAGAGGTTTTGGGTGGTAAGTTAGGTGGTGGGTAAAATCAATATGCCATCATAACTCAGACACATAGAAGGCTTCCGTGGCTGCCTCTGTACAGATCGAAAACCATTAAAGACTCGCTTGTGTGGCAGGCGAGGTATGCGTTTCAGTCAACCGATTTTGAATGCAACTCCTTTCACATAAACATATCACTCATGAAGCATTATATCGCTCGCTGTCAGTGTTAAACGCAGTATCATCTTCTTGAAATTACATGGAAAATTTTTCAAAATGCGTCTTTTCACTCACTGCTAGACATAAAGCAGCCTCTATTTTTATTTATTTATTTTTTATCTGCATTTTGTGTAGAGTTTAGTAGTGAGACGATTGAAAGGTGCTTTCTGACAGCTATTCTGCTTCTGCTGAAACTTCACAAAGGCCCGCTGAAGAAGCAGGGAGGGAAAGAGGAGGACGGGAAAACAATTACAAATGATATGTAATGACAAAGATCTTTCTGAATGTATGTAAAGAGGATTGTAATAAGATTTACATCTGCAGTGGTAAAAGTCTCATATGATTCAGTTTATATAATTCCATTTACAAATATACTATTGCTCAGGAATGTTCATACATAAAAAATAAATAAATAACATATATATATATATATGTTAGAGCTAGGCAAGTTAACGCGTTACTATTGCGTTAATGCATTAATTAATTAAGGCCGACAACTTCGTTTTATTATTATCGTGTAATAATAAAACAAAGTTTTATTATTAACGCGAGATGAAGTTATGCGCGTTAACTTCGTTTTATTATTCGTTAAGTCCGTTGCTCACTGGCTCTGAATACACAGACAAACCGGGTCGCAGGAGGGATGGGATCAGTATTGGCTTGGGATGGGCGTCATCTCGCGTCTCAACCAATCAGAGCATTTGGGGCGGGCCTAAGACTGCTGCAGCGCTCACATGAACGGGAAAAGAAAAGAACTGACGGGGTCAGAAAAATGGAGAAAGTTACCGAACTCTTACATGGACATTTTCGTTTTAAATCTCTTCCAGACGGTGGAGTTTACAGAACCAAAGTTATTTGTAGATTTATTTATTTGTATTTAAAAATAGCAAACAGCTTTGGTTTTATATTTGATTTGATTACATTCATGTTTAAGCTGAAATTTACAAGAAATGTTTTAACTACTTCTGTGTAAAGGGAAAACTGCTGTTAAAAAGCACCTTATTTGTTTAAAGTATTTGCAAACCAAATGTTATTGCACTTTTTTTCATATAGCAGTACTTTGAAAATACAAGTGCACAATACACTACTTTTGAATTCATTATTGAATTTTGCACATAATAATGCGATTAATCGCGATTAATCGCAGAAAATCATGTAAGCTATCGCAATTAAAAATTTTAAACGTTGCCCAGCTGTGATAGATAGATAGATAGATAGAATATTTAGTTAAAAAGACATTTACTGCATCAATGTGAGG
>OMLF01038093.1:0-11172 GCA_900302615.1 Holocentrus rufus | reverse complement strand
ACAAGTCATATATATATATATATACATATATAAGTAACTGTTTTGCCAGTGGATACGATGATCCAATCAATCACATACCAATTATTTGTTTATATACAGTAAATAGACAAATGACATTGTCAGTGACCTTGTGAGTCACATGGAAGAGAGGTTCAGTGAGAAACTTTTGTTGGGACCGATAATTCCAAGAGCCCTGTCCTTTTTGGTCAGGGCTGTATAAATGTCCAACAGTGATTCCACTCATGGAGGCCAGTACCATTCCATGCTAAGAAGCACTCTGCTGCTACAACTGAATCATTGGCCAAAGAATCAAATGTACTTTTAAACATTAAGTTCTCAAACAGCTCTGCTCCTGTGGGTGCCAGAGATTATCATCCATAGCCAGCCAGCTTTGTCCTGCAACCTCACAAGACATCTCCAAGTCCCTTATACCTTGTTTAACTGAGAGATGTTTTGAACACCTAAAGTTAAAAACTATTTTAGCCCCACGTCTACATAAAATATTAGTAACTGTACAAGGTGTGATCAACAGCAAGAAAATGTGCTTTAAATTAATATTGCATTAATATTTTAAATATGACTATTTGCATGTATCTGCCAGGACCTTTTTTTCTTATAGGGACAAGTGGCCCCTGTCTTTACTTTTTTGCTCCTCCTGTCTGTAATAAAGAAGTTGGGCTAAAGAGCGTGCAAATGTTATACCAATTATGGTATCAGGTGTTGGTTGCTAATGGCATGATGAAGTTTACATTTTCAAAGTCAGCGGTGGTAAAGTTTTCTTTTGAGCAATAGTTTTAGTGACATGATTTCTTATCAGACTAAAATAAAATTAGTGCAAACATGAAAGAAGCAAAAGATAAACATCAGCATGAGACAGATGGCTTTGCTATCTGCAGACACCCTTGAGTAACAACACTTACAAAATGCTATTTCAAGGCTGTGTACATATCTGCAGCACCAAAACAAAATTGTGGGGCAATAAATTCTTACATAACAGAGAGAGAAAGAGCAAGGGGGGAGAAAATCCTATTTGGACACAAGTCATTGTTTATGTTTAGGTGAGAGGTCAGTTCAAATTTCATGACTGTCATACACAGCAAATTGACAGTGATACGCTTAGGAGATTAGTTCAACTGAATTATTAGAACAAATTATATTCGTGGCAGCTGTAGTGGTTGAAAGCAAAATTTAATGCAATGACTTTAAATGAGCTGGAGTTCCCTCCTGGAGACTTCGCAATCAGGCTTGGCTAAATCCACTCATTATTCAGCAGCCGTACAGGTCAGTGTCTACCAGCTACATGATTTAGTCCGTGATCCCCTTTTTTTGTGTTTGGGAGTATGTGCTATTGGAGTACCGATGAACAACAATAAAAATAATTGAATGTTCAATCCTGGCATCATCTATTGTGTCATTGGGGCTAACCTAGCGCATACTTCAACATTCACTGACTTCATATTGCTTCCCCAAATCCAGATGGGACAGGTGGTGTTTATTTACAAATGTGAAAAATTAAGAGCACACTAATAAGTCCCTAACTGATAAAACAAAACAACAAACAAAACCCTATCTAATCTAACAAAAACGACTTTTTGAAAAAATGCAGAGCATGGTATACATCTCAAACCTTGTGTTCAGTTTTGGCACTACCCATGAGAGGTGAACAGGGAACCCTGCCTTTTCCCCCACTTGGATAAGACACAACTAGAACAGAGAGTTCCAAAAATGGTTGCCAGTACTCAGAGTTAAAGCACAAGTGGAGGAGGAAGTGCTCTGGTCTTGACTGAATTATATCTCCTTATGTACACACAGGGTAATGTCACTGGGACCACTAATTATCCGGTCAGTAATCAGGAACATCAGGATTGGACAAGGTAGAATTAAAATGAACCAATCAGGACAGCTGAGAATGAGGGCCTGTACTCAGTAGAGTGCAGATCTCTGCATGTGTGAGGACACAATGTCTATATAAAATAGAAAGTTGTTATTATTTTGTGCCACAACCGGTTGTAGAGAAGGTGAGAGGGGTTTTCCATGATGGCTTTGATCTTGTCCCTCGTCATATGTTTTTTAAAGTTTTTGAATCGCTCCCATCACACGAGGTCCTTCTTCATACAGTCATATCTGTGCACAAAAAAATTTAGGCTGATAGGCCCAGTAGTTTGCGAGATTAGCCGCAGACAGACACACAGACACACCAACCAAACACAAGATCTCCTGGTGGAGATAATAAATAAACACAGGCACAATCCAGCACAAGTGCCACTATGAACTGGCACATAATACTTAACCAGCTTATAATGTGGTGCTCCCAAGCACCTGACAAATAGCAGAACAACTGGGCAGTTAACGTGCGCAGTGATAGCCACCGTTGCTAAATGCAGAAAAGAGTACCAGCTCAAACTTCATCAATAGAAAATCAAAGGAAACAGATGTTGCAGTACTGGTGATACTGTTTAATTGCCAAGTGAATTTCAGTCAGAAATTGCAGCAACAGAATTGCTGCACAGAAACACCACAGCCATGACCGCTTAGCACCAAAAAATCTTGCAGATTTACCACTTTAGCCCAAAGAAACCAGCTTTATAGTGACCAGTTATCACAGTTACTGTACTGTAGTAAGACTGCATCAATAAACATGATTCTTGTGGATTTTATTTAAAATGGCAACAGCTGTGAGCCTTTGTATGTTTGTACTTTGAAAACAAAGTAAGTAAAGTATTAGTATAGTGCAGATGGTGATTTGGCATTTGGCTCTCCTGACAGTGCAGTGCGTTTACCATTCATATTTGTGTTGTACATCAATTGCTTGTATAGCTGCTGTAGCTCTAAAAGCAAATGATGATTGAACTTATTGCCGGAATGGCATTTTATTGCCACACACTGAACACCAATAAGCACTGGCTCCCTATTGCTAATACTGGACCCAACAGTCTCAGTAGCTTAGGCAGTGCTGCCAACTCTTTTTCGAGGAAAATTGTCTACTAAAATAGTCACAAAAGGATGACATTGTATGCTAAAGTGTATGGCAACAGTGAGCTCTAATTATGAATATGCAAAATTAGGAAGTCCTACTCTTTTTTTTTTACAGCATTTCCCGCCAAAATGAGGGGTGCAACTCCCCCCAAAAAACTGTGATCCATAAAACTTACAACCAATGAACATTGCACCCCACAACATGTCTTTCCCCACAATTTTTTAACGTCATGCAATTATGTTATATATCGGTAACTATGACATTGGTAGTGACAATCTTATTTTTGTTTTCTGTCCAGAACTCTCAAGCCCAGAACGACCTATTACTAGAAATAGTGGTCCTTCATTCAACAGTAACAGTGGAGATAGACAGGAAAGACAGGAGAGAGAGGGGAGATAATACGGTTGGAGTCAAACCCACGCTGCCATGGTAACAATACGTGGTACAGCTCTACACGGTGAGACACCGGAGTACCCCCATTTGGTCTTCAAAAAATTGTGGTGTCAGAAGACTGACAGAAGCTTTGCAAGGGTTAAATGTTTTTGGGCAAAGGAACCTATAAGGGGTATAGCATTTCTGATGCTGTTTTGGGCAGCAGATTACATGAACGCTTCTCAACACAGTTATATCATCATTATTCTCAGAAGTGCAAGTTTGTGACATCATCATCAGGGTTAAATAGTTTTGGGCCACTGATAAGACAGATGTCCTGTGTTATATCTGTGTTGTATCAGTGGCCCAAACAATTACAGAGCTGCTAACTTAATATACTGATTAGATTATGGTGACTACTTGTGTCATAGTTAGAACAATTTAAGTGAAAGATGTTAAAATGATATTTTCAATAGCTGAAATTAAAAATGTGTTTATTTGCTTGCTTTAAGAGTTTAGAAATGGATTTAGGTTTTTCTGAACTCTCCTGTGTCTGATCAAATACATACTTGTGTACTGGAAACCAATGTCAGCCTTGTGAGCCTTTTTCATAAAAATGAGAAGATCTTGCAATGATGAGAAATCTTATCACAGTAACAAGACGGTATTATTTTTCTGTTATTATGACAAAACCTGGCAAAAGATTAAGATGAATGTAATACACCGTTGTATCTTTATTAGGAAAGTGCTGTAAAAAATGTTTTGTAATCAGTGTAGTTTTTGTGTTGTTATTATTATTTCAAGGGATAACCTATGAATATGCCATTATTCTGTTTAACCATTCTCTAACAACACATTTTGCACTATTCCAAATGTGTGGATCGTTTCCACAGACACAGATGGACTTCTTTGTGTTGCTTTGCAACCATCATTTGTAGCTCTGATTTATACAGAACTCCTGGTCTTCTTTGGGAATTGTTCCTCTGAGATTGTAGATTATTTTTTTTCATTTTAATTTCCTTAAAATATAACTTGCAGTAACAGTTTTGCATTTTGACTGAAATACTGATTAGACTAAAACTCAATTCCAAGCAATTAAAACTGTAGTAATGTCATGTTTGTGTAAATGAGCTATGTGGCAGTAGCACGTGTTAAGTCAGTGACTTCATTTGGCACATTGTGGAAAATGGTGTGACCCTATTCTGCTTCCTGTTTTGTTGCATAGAAGGATAGATAATGGATAGCTTCATTTCTATATTTTTGGTTAAATGTGATAGGCCCATGTCCAGAACAACTTACATTTTTTTATTATTTAAAAGAATCTTTAGGAAATTTCTGACTTTCCAAATGTGTGCATATCTACTTTAGTTCAGTCAGGACTCATGCAATTCATGCATAGAAAATGTATTGATGAGGTGTTATAATGGGTTTGACTTTGACAGACGAGATCTGCTGCACATACATAGATTTTGTAGGGATAAACACGATTTAATCCCCCACAGAACATTAAACAGATCTAGACAGGTGGAGCTGGGGTGGAGGTTAAAGCGACAATTGCAGCACAGAGACGCAGAAGCAAGGCAGTAAGAGAAGTAACTGGTCAAGGAAAGCTGACGTGTTATTAAAAGGCTTTGAATTTAGGGAGTGAGATGATGATTGGTTAACTCAGAAAATTGCACCAGTCAGAAAAACCATTTAGCTGATGGCACCTGGAGAGTTTCCTGACTGTTTCTTTCATTTTCTTCTGTCTCTCAAAGCTGGAAACAGTTACTGAGCTCTTAACATTGACAAAAATTTAGCCAGTACAAATGAACAGTGATGACAGGCTATATAGATATTGTCCAATGTAATGCCAAAGATGGTGAATGAGCTTCAGTGAGGCCAGTCATATATGAATATGATGTTAAAATACAGTTGGTGGACAAATTAACTGAACTCCACTTTAACATTTAATATAAATGTCATTCCTCTGACAGAAGCACCACTATACTCTCCCTTGTGCACAGATTTTTAAAGTGGTTCATTTTCACTCGCTGGAGCATTTGTCAGGCTGTCTTCAGGGTTTCAGCCACAGACTATTGGCCAGACACCTGACATGGGCTGAGTTTGGACAAAACTCCCTGCCAGTGTCCTCCATTGGTTTGTTGCTGTTCCAGTGTTCCCTGCCCCCATTTCCCTTCTCAGAAGTGGGAGGTCAGTGTACTATTGGGCCAGACTTTTGACCCCCCCACTCTGCTCTCCTCTGATCATCAACCAGAGTCAAGGGACATGGTGATTGAAACTGTGTCTAGAGACCCACTTACTGCCAGGGACAGCGACTGTGGCTGTCAACCTAAAGGACCTTACTATGAGGGTGGAGTCTGGCAAGCTGGTCCCATGTTCATCAACCCATTCCCTATCTCCAAGGCCACCAGTCGCATTGTTGTCCACCTCCAAATTCCTCACCCCCTCGTCGCATCCATCCATCTTTTCATGTCTTCTCAGTAAAGCCAGTCATCCAGAGTCAATATTCCCCTCATGCAAATCCCTCTCTTCTTCCCAGGTTTGTGGGTGCTGCTGAGATACTGTATATACTCTCAAATGTCCGCTCAAGGTTTCTTTCCAGGGTTGGAGCCTCTTGTGCTTGGTAGATTGGGAAGGGTTGGAGTTAAGGTTAGTCCCGTAGAGAGGAATTGAATTGAAATCCCGGCCCAGGACATCATGGACCCTGCACTCATTCATGGGTTCCATCACAGACATTTTGAGGTTCCTGGCACGACACCTTGCGGCATCCATAGGAGGAGGGGTACCATCATGATCTCTCACAAGCTCTTTTGAGTTTTCAGCCCGTGTGTTTCTTTTTGCTCTGTGTGTGTTCAGGTCCTGTAGTTCCCATGTCACCTGCTTGCCTGCCCGCCCTAGTGTGTCCACCTCCTGTCTGCTTCCAATCAGCATCCTTCTCTTTTTTTTCTACATGCTCCTGTTGCTGGCTCCTCAACACCTGTGAGTAGTTTCGTCTTTCGTGTTCTGTGTGTATATGTGTGGTTCCTGTTTCTTTCCCACCAGTTCTTGCCTGTGTCTGTGACAGCAACGTAAAGGAGTGACGCTGTTCAAAATTAAAAGGTTGGCCCTGCACTTTAATTACTTGATATTTGTTTATTGTTAGGTGTTTGGTCACCACCTGTAAGTTTTTCATCATTTGATAGACCAGTTTAGGATGTTGCATAGCACTGACACTGCTATTCACACAACACACACATTCTGCAGAGTTATTACCAGAGCTCAATATCATTTAAATAAAAACAAAAACAAAAAAATTAAAGGTATATTATTGAAGACTATCTTATGGTGTGCCACATAATGCTCTTTAAATGAAAGTGTCAGGCCTAGTCTGAAGTGTTTAGGTACCATTTTCGTTTCATTTGTTTCAGTGTGTTTATTTTTGTGACCATGACGACAAAGGTCCTTACCCTACCTAACCTTACCCTAACCTTAATCATAACCTTTTCCTAAACATAACAGAGTCATTTTGGTGCCTAACCCTAACCAAACAGTGACCATTTTGAGTGCTGTCTGTGCACATGTGCATTATAGCTTTAAAAAAATGCTCCTGTGAGTTGTATTCTGTGAGTTGTATTTCAGGATAGGAGGAAATTACCTATGTGGTCATATCAGCTGGAGGATGTGTTGTTTTTGTTATGTTTGTTACACATGGAACCCTGAAACTCACACTCCTTCCCTGCCTGTGCTGGTTCTACACTCCACCCACTGAGTTACAGTACGATACCACTTAGATATTTCTTGTTGACTTATATGTGAGAGTTTTCAGGTGTAACTGTAGAATTTGAAAATGATGTAATAATGATTGTATTATCTATATACTATAGTGTGTAAGAGATGAGCTGCTCACTTGAAACATGTTTTATCACTTCTCCATAGTTTTTGATCCACAGTCTAAAGCTGGACCAGGAAAGACCTCAAAGATTTAAATCAAGCTCAAGAACACCTACAGCCAACCAAATGAAAGTGCCTTAATGTCTGTTATGGCAATCACATCTTTGCTCTTTATTGTACAATAAAAATAAAAAAAATTAAAATATAGATAGATAGATGTACATATATGTATGTATTATGTTTACATATATATTTTTCTCCTTTATGTGCCTTATAATGTTTGTTTGTAAGTGTCTTTGTTTGCAATACATCTGCCAAATGTGAAGTCAATTGGTCAATTTTCTCAACAGTGGTTGAAAAAAATTGAAGGACAGACATAGAGACAGAGATTCCTCTGTTTATAGTTAGATTAGATAGATTCAAAATATTTTTGGTCCACTGATCACTGATAACCAAAAATCCTACAAAAACAAACAAGTAAAAACAGCTTGCATGCCCTTTGATCCATTAAATTAAAATATAGACTTTTGGAATTAATATACTTTATTGCCAGCTGAGCTGAAATTTGCATCATAAGACACTCTGTTCTGTTCAACACTCAAAATACACAACATAACACTAACACACAAATTAATAACAGATCAACTATAGACATGTGTGCATGTTACACATGTACACAGGGTTAGTGGCAAATTCAGTTTGTGTTAAACACAATAAGTAAATTTATACTGGCAGTGCAGTCAAAGCAAATTGCGACTAAGATTGTGTGATTGCCTGTCATAGCCCTCAGTGCCAGAAGTGGCACTAATGATTTCTGATAACACAACCAAATCAGCCTTTGCACTGAGACAATACTTTAGACTTTGATTTCTGTAATGATCACATTGGATAATTTTAAACTGAAGAGGAGACGTGGGCAAATTCAAGGCTAATAGTTGACAGAGGTTTACTAAATTAACGAGCTGGCACAATTTACAGTTTAATCTTTTATGACAGATATGTCGAAGGAAAGTGTGTTTATTACTCCTCAACCTTAACGCATTTTTCATGTGATCCTTTTTTCGCCGGAAGGGGATTTAGTGGGAAATTGTACATTAATTATTGCCTATCTGAACTTCCATTTATTCAGTTTTTCTCAAACCTCTCTAACTTGAGCGTTTATGGTCTATGGAGATCCCAGCTGGATTAGGAGGAGTTTGTGACTCCTGTACAGTTTTCCGAGGACCTTTATCAAAACGTTTTTCACAACGTGTGAGTTGGACTGAGGAGTAACAACGACAATTTCTGGAAGCTGATCAGACTTTTCTCGTTCAAAGTCCGGTTCCTGACGAATAAACAGCTCTTGGGAAATGAGCCAAACTAACCGACAGTTATCTTGTGTCAAAATGTGGCCAGGAGGTGAAAAAATGAGGGACGGTAATTATGTAGAAGTAATAGTACCCACAGCGCCGCAAACTGAGGAAAGTCGTGTCCAATTTACCAAAAACTCAACGGGGAACAGAACCGGCGAATCCGACAATGCAGGCGCAAACATGTACGGATCCGGACACACAAACCCGCAAGTCTGTACCACGGAAAAATATCGCCGTCAACCAGCTGCGCCTCATCACGAAGGGGAGTCAAGCGCTGACGGCCGTGTGGGCAACAGCCGCTCCAATTCTGCCTGCGCCACGATCTCAGAAACAGCCAGAGAGCTCTGCAAAGCTGTGTCTGTGTCACTGGGACTGACCATGGAGCCCAATGAAATGAGCGACCTAAATTCCTCTCTCCCCCTCTCCCCGTGCGTTGCAAATGACCAGATGCTTGCAGACAATTTCTTTGGAGCTGGAGCCGCCCCTCTGAATTGTCCCGGAGCCCAGACGGCTGTTTCTGAGTACAAGTGCCCCGACCCAGAGGACCGGCCTCAGCACCGCAGCAAGCAACTGGTGGAAATGTTTGAAAGTTCAGAGGAAGCGGCTCTTCAGCAACTCATCTCGATTCGTAGATCTGCGGATGAGCAGGACTTAAGACTCACTCAGGCTGATGACACAACTTCAAAGGAGATAGATCATCTGGACACAGCGCGCCCTGCCTCTTGCCCTTATGGCCCATTAGTCCCAGGCAACATGGCACACTTTAGCCAGACTGTCACAGAGAGACCGTCCTACGCGTACAAACACCCTGGTCAGGCGAGAGACGTCGATGAAAGCATGGAGAACAAATATGTCAACTATCTGCAAGAACAGTGTAGCTTCAAAATAAAATCCGAGGCCATCGGCAGTGCACCCGCCGAGACAGTATGGGGCAACAATTACACTTATAATGAAAACGGCAACTCTCAGTTTGGGGGCTCCAGGCACTGCGTAAATACGCACAGCGCCGGAGCAAACCCCACGTTCATATGCAATCCATATGAGACAAGCGCTATGCACCGTGAGCGACCAAGTGCTGAGCAGTGGTACCCTGGGGGGATGCGGGGGAGGCCGCCCTATACCAACTCCAGCTACATGAAAAGTGAAGTCGGGGACTGGATGGATGTCTCCTACAACGAGGCCAGGTGAGCTTAAAAAGTTTTTTTCCCTCTCTCCTTAAAGTTAATGGGCCGTGTTGTAGACAGTGTGTCTTTTTGTGAGTTAAAATCTCACAAATCTGTCCTTCTGATTATTAATATCATCACAACCGAAGCATCCATGATTGCCATAATGTAGGATGTTACACCTACAATGGGTGTCTAAAGTAAAAATGTAAACTTTTATGTAGAAACTAATCTAATTAAAAAGACATACACATATGCACATATACATAACAGTAGATAAATATAACAAGAGGCCTATCCTCACTATCATTTAATGAAAAAGCTAAAAGAATCATTAGGGAATAGTTGATGTATGTTTACTTTTTTGAAGTAATGGATAAGCTAATTAAACTTTAACTTTTTTGAGCACATCATATCACAACAAATGTCTCAGATTTGCTCATATCCACCCACAAGAGACAGGAGTGTCATTGGTCCATTATCTGATTGATGCACATGGTCGTCTCCATAAATTAGATGTTTATAGTCTTGTTGTCATATTGTTATCAGTGACAGCAGCAACACTTCATCCAACATAACTGTAACACCAGAATGTACCAAAAGTTATAATTCATCCCAGAAACATATCTGCATAATGGTTACTTTGCTGTACTTTCTTAGTTCTCATAGCTTTTTCTTCTCACTGTAGGCTGTTTCAGGTTTTGATGTTACATTGAAGACATTGAATGCTGAAACAGATAGAATACTTTCATTTACTGTAGAAAATCAAATATAATACAGGAATTGAGCTGCTGTAACTCAGACGGGGCAGCTCTGACATTCACTAAGTTATAGAAGAGTATATTTTTTCTCTGCACTGATGGAACAGTGTTTTCAGAATTTAGGAGAAATGTGCATATGGATATAATTATTTTATTTAACTATGTAAAGAGAGGTACATTTTCAATCAGACCTATTACACACTGGGTTAGTACTGCAATTTTCAAAAAGTGATTAGGAATATACCTGGATGCTTGGGTATGTTTGCACTCTTGATATTGAAAATGTCTCATAAGCTTCAGAACTTTTCAAGTTGGCCACTTCAAGTTTCAAGGTTTATGTTTAATTGAACAATTTTGACTAAATTAAGCCAAAACATATTATATTCAGTTTTACACTACAGAAGCACAAGCTTGAGGTCTCAAAAGCTCTTTCACACATTTTGTAAATATTTGAGCAATTTCATACACAAAACTATTTTTATACATGGCAATGTTTTCAAAAACTGAAAAAAACAACTGTAAGATAAAAATGTTTTCCGTACGCACCACAATTTTAATGTTTTATATGCAAGAAAAATAAACATTTTCAGGATCAATCTTTTATGTAGTTTTAGTGTGTAGAATGTAGCAATTACAAGTAGTAAAGATGCATTTTTAAAAATTGCAGCCAGTGT